>JAHZNI010002386.1:0-10828 GCA_027744415.1 Seira ritae | reverse complement strand
AACGTCCTTGAAGGATTTGGTCGATCGAGTTTATCATCTCCTCTGGCAGGGCCAAGTGGAAGAGGCAATGAATGCCCTTCTTGATCGATACCCCCTTGACCAATTCCTTCATCCTGAGGTCTTATGTTACATAATTATTATTAATTATTATAATCAATTATAATTATTCCTTCGATTGTAAATATGATTTATTATATAAAGTTAATTTCCAGTTCCTCCTTCTATATGAAATGAACTTTTAAAACATGCAAGGGAAAAGTGAAAGCAATGAGTGTAGCTGCAAGATTGTGTGACTTCCGTTGCTTGTGTAGGTAATTTGTAAATCATCTTCCGTAAAATAGGAAGTATATCATTGACAGGCTGGCTACACGTGTCTAATGATTACATTTAAAATTTAGACCGCTTACATATTTTTCACATGCCCATATGAATTTATTGCACATAAAATAAGCTCTTTATTTCCGCAGCCGATACTATGATCAATTTATGATTTTTTTGCTAATTTATGGCATTTGTACGTTGCATACACTAATACAACTACTTTGTGATCGGAATACGCTGAAAGAAAACAACGAGATAATAAAAAATCCATTTAATTAAGCCGACAACGAGCCTATGTATGCTTAATGCTGAAAACCTTTACAGGTTTTAATTAAATACTTAATTTCGATTATGGATTAAAATTGAGAATTTTTTTTTTGAAAAAAAAAACTTAAAAATTTGTTGATTCAAGATGAAAAGGTTATCGTTAGCAATAACTACTTTCCTCCTGGGGTTACTCGTAATAGCTAAATCCTATGCTCAAAACGAGATCGATGACGCCGTGGACAAGTACGACCACGACTACAGCAAATGTGCTAAAAAGTGTAAGGACGAGGAAGAGTTAGTTGAGCGAGGAGAAGTTGAGGGCTTCTGCAGATCCGTCAGTATGTTTGGGGATACTCATGGAAGTATTCACGGGCAGTGCATGTTTGATTGCATGGGTGAGTAGTTTACATTTAAACCTTAAAAAATCATCTAATAATATTTAAATCATATCAACCAAACTTTGAATGTTTCCAGAACCTACTAAAATATGGACAAAGGACGCCAACCAAAAAACTTGCCTTTGCAACTTGTGCAAGTCTGGATCGGATGGCTTCTGCACTGAAAAGGGATCACAGGCAATCGTGGAGGAACAGTGTGACGCCGCCGTCTGTACAGGTTGGAAAATAAAGAACATTACATAATATTTAAAATTAGTTCATTTTAGCAGAAATTCTATTCAAGAAATACATATTATGTTCACAGGTCAAGTGAAGTACTTGGGAGCACAGTGTCTTCCAACACAAGAATAGTTATTTTTGGAAACGCAAATTGTCGTTAAGTGTTTTCTTCGAGGTTGGCTTGAAGAAGGATGTTTATTTTTAATTTTTTTAATGTACTCGTACAATTGAAGCACATGAGACAATAAATTATTACGACGCATATTAAGTTTTGAAATCGTAGTAAATTTGTATGAAGTAGGTGTAAAATTAAGAAGATTATGCAGTAAATACCATTCTGAAAATTAAGGTCGACAAAGAATTTGGATCATTTTTCATGCATTAGTTGACATGGTAACATGCAGCAATGGATTCTTGTTTTGCTCATTAAAAGTTACGCAATTCAGCTAAGATATCATTTCTCCTTTGAATGCAATTTTCGTGATGAAAACTCTTACGTACATACATATTATGTAGATTACAAATGATTGACTGACAAATTTAAGTGAATTTGCACTTTCCTCTCCTTAGATAGAACTAAGCTAAACAAGAACAACTGTGCATACTAAGACTGAAGCTAACGCACAGTAGTCCTTAAATGTTCTGTAAATGCTTTTTTGTAACAAATTTAATTTCACTAATGCTATCTATGACAATCGGTCATACTTTTACAACGAAGTTGCTTGTACTAGATTAGATATTTAATGATTACTTGTACTGCTGCAAAAAGAAAGTTTCCTGAATGTACTGGAACATGAAACTCTCGAAATTGGTAGCTATATATATGTACGCGTTTCTGTCCGTATCCATACCCGGAAGTGAAAGCTCCAACCCTCAGAGCCTCAAAAGAGCTCTAGATTTTATCGTGTCCAGAGTATTTAAGGACTTTACTTTGTACCTTACAAGGGAAAATAACCAGAGTAACTGGCAAGAACGGGATGAAAGGGATTATGCATTCAGTACATTACACCAATCACATAGCTGCTGCATCTTTTCCCACAGCTACTATTTTGACAACCTCAGACACACTCTGCGTTTGGACAGGCAGTGGATATACGATCATCAGTATGCCCCCTACATGAAGATATTCATAAATCATAAGTTCCTCCAAGTACAAACCGTACTACTTATTTTGCCCATGTCACAGACCATCCAAGAAAATTTTACCACTCTCCTAAGTTCAATATTTACAGGACAACTAAGCCACGGATCCGGTATTGTTACCTTTCCCCATTACATTTTTGCTTTGGCTGCCAACATATCACATGAGGAATTCAAACGATCATCAACGTTTGTCATGCCTAGGCTAATCCTATCAACGAAGCTGTTCGCCATTTCAATCCAAACAGGGCATATTTATATGTCTTGCTTCACCTGTCGAAAGCAACTGGAACTGCACACGCTTGGCAATTACGAAAACACATTTACCCTGATACAAATCCCTGATTTAGGAAAGTCCTTGAATTTAAATAGTTTAAATCTGGCTTGGAATGATGTAAATGACAGATTCTGGAATGACTTTGGCAATCCTACGGTTCCCCCATTGTCTTCGCCTCCTCAACATGATAGCGCTTGCTTTCCCTACGGGACTGGTCAGCTAGCAAGGTCGCGATATCAAAGAGAATGCTTGATGGACTACATCTTTTGGCAGAAAAACTGCAGCACAACTCGCACCTATCAAATTAGTTTTAGTTTCCCTGGTATTGATTTATTCAGAAAGGATCGAATCTACAAGAGCTTCTACCCAGTGGGAACAAAGTGGTCAGGCATAAATTACGTTGTTGTCTTGGCCGACCAGGAAAATCTTAAGGGGGTGTCCGGGGATCTGACAAAATTTTTCTTGCCGTTTGCAGCCTTGCTCTGGGGAGCAATTTTAATCGCCTTTCTTGTCACTTTGATACTTCTGGCGATCCTGGAATCGAATCCAGTGAGAATGTTACCTTCATGGTTCATGGCACTGTGCGCGATTCTTTTCGAACAAGGCGACGACGCTATGAGGGAGTGCGTCCGAACGCGTAGGAATTGCTATTTAATTGGGGCATGGATTATTTTTGCATTATTTTTTCGGAATTTTTACAGCTTTTCCATGTATTCCGACCTAACATTTAAAGCTCCCCCCAAGAACCTTCCTGAAACGAAGGAGGATCTTATCAGATTGTCTCGGGAATGCAACTTTACAATTTATGCAGAGCGATACACGCGTGAAAATATAAAAGTCAGCCTGGATACGATGAGAAAATATAATAATGCAACTGGTTCAAGGTTCTACAAAAATTTATATTCTTCCCTCAAGATTGCGTTCGTGACCAAGAGACGGTGGAACGAGATTAGAATCCCAAATTCGGGACAAGATAATTGTGAAGTATTCAAGGTAGTGGATGGACATGGAACGAACTGTGTCCTCTCAGGACGCCATGCCTTGATCATCGACAGTGGGAATGAATTGGAGTTGAAGTTCCACATGATTATGAGAGCTTTCACTGGGAAGTTATTCTTCAAACCGGTAGGCTCACCTGAATTTCTGCAGCAAATGAAGATTTGGATATCCCACGGAACGAAGTTCAACACGAGAGCATTGTTCCAAGCAATTGGGAGGTTGGTTGAGGCAGGGATAGAACAGTATTTGAGCAAATTGGAATTCATTGGTACAAATACGGAAGAATTCTCGGAATTCAAGAATTACATGGGATATTCCGTGAAAAACTGGAGGCCATATGGGTATTTGATGAGGTATTGGGAAACCAGTTCTAAAATGAAATTGACGAATGGAGCGAGTCTTCAAAATCAAGATGTTAAGCATGCACGTGATAGGGAGGAACATTCAGCGAGTTTTAATGAGTTCAGATTAATTTTTGTGATGTATGCTTACCAGTGCATATTGTGCGCTTCTGTGATTGTCATTGAGATAGGGAAAGCAAGTTTTAGCGGAGATAGATTTCAGCGAAGAACCCATTATTTGCTGTGGTGGTGCCTCGAAAGTATGCAAAAAGTTTGGGATGCGGCAACGGCTAGTACTACTGCTCATTAGTGATTGCAGATAGCATTCAATGAAGAAAGGAGAAAGTTTAGAAACGACTGTAAAAGGACACACCAGCTTTATTCGGACCATACTGGTGAAGATCGTGTTTTACCAGATAAAAATTTGACTCTGGCTCTCGATTAATTAAATTTAACTAATCAAAGCCTTTAATTAATCCTTTTATCCCCTAATTATCTATGAGAGGAAATCTTCTAGTCTTAAGGTTTAATCAAATTAGGTAGGGACTAATATTCCAAACGGGCTGTTCATAAAATACGCAACGCATTTTGGGGAGGGAGGGGGTCCGTAAAAACGTTACGCTCCCATATACAATGGTAGATGACAAAAGCGTTACGGAGGGGAGAGTGGGGGTCGAAAAAATAATTTTTCTTTTATGAACATATTTTATGAACAGCCGCATATCAATGTGCTTCCTATGTATGTAGTACATATTATGTATCTATGTACCTGCAAGCCTAGCCGAGTTACGAGAACGAGAAGTCATATTTCATACCTTTTATTAGGCATATGGTTATGGTAGCTCTTTTCCAATGGTATTCTTTAAGACTAAATCGATGAAGACATGGCCATATATTTCGAGTAGCTGAAGTCAAATTCATCGAATCAATATTTAAGTTGTTTCACAATCATAGCAATAGCCCTGCTTAAATTGATTATTGTTAGCCAAGCACTGCAAACGCTTTTTAAAAATCCTCAGTTCGAAAATAACGATCAATTCATTTTGCATGAAAAACATATTTTCATGCAGAAAAACACTTCATATCTCATATAAAGTTTGCACAGACCACTTGAATTTTTGTTCCAGAAGCACAAAGTACCTAAATAGTTTACAGACCGTATAGAAGTTCAAGATGTTTAGCAAACGACTTGTGGTGATTATGAGCAAAATCACTGAACTTTGCAACTTCTTCGGGGTGTGCCCCCTAGTGATAAATATTAAGACGGAAAGGGTTCGACTTGCCCCCGAACTATTTCTAAGAATACGGATGCATTTTGCAATGGCCATTTCATGGGCGGGCTTGTCATCCCTTGTGCTTCTAAAATATTTTCTTAGGAAGGAGCTGGAAAATTACTACACCACTCTCTGCTTCTGGGTAGTAGGGCTCATGGGATTGAGCCTCTTTGGAGTAGTCCGCTATCGCACATTGGACGTTTGCCTGATTGTAAATGCGGTCCTGAAATTCTACAGATTTTTGCATGGTAAGTCAATCAATTTATATGATCGTACAATAATTAAATTACTAAATTTAATCAATTTTGCAGAGAGCTACATGCCAGAATTCGACACGGAAACGTCCCGTATTAACCTTCTCTTCGAAGCATTCATAGTCATCATCAGCGTTTCAATGATATTCATGTCGTCCTGTGTCTCCTTGTTCTGCATCTTCTACCCCAGAGCTATCATATTCTTGGGGGCTCTGGTTCCTCCAGAGTATTTTTACTCCCCCATCAGAGTTATCATCACTGTATTCCATGTCTACATGATTTCCATTCTAGCTTGCCTGCTCGTAGTTGGGGCGGTGTCTATCCTCGTCTACTTGTTCTATTTAGCAATATTTCTCCCATTCGAGCTACGCCTCGGACGCAAGAAGAAGTACCGGACAAGTGATAAGCTGAGGACTCCGGAACACCTCCGTTTGGTTTATAGAGGCTTTCAAATTTTAAATGCAAATGTCATGTGTCCCTTTGGTCCCTTCATAATTCTGGCGTATGCTGGATTTACAATTGAGCCAGTGCTGTGTAATTTTGTCCTAATGAAATATTGGAAAACACTTCCACTGTTTGGGAAAGCTCCTTTGGTCTTGCTTTCTCCGGGTCTCTTACTCGGATGGGCGTTGGCTTGCACGTCAGGACGGTTTCTTTTCGTAACGGGGAACAAGGTACTCATTTCTTGGGGGAGAAATCGATGGGGCTCGGCGAGGCAGAATAAGATAATGGCTAGGTTTAGGAAGTCATGTAAGCCCGTCCTGATATCGTATGGAAGTACTTTTGTGATGAAAAGAGTGACACTGCTTCTATACTTCAGGAAAGTGACGAGGAGTACTTTTAAAGCATATTTGGCTTCGAAGCATTAGTGGATTGTTTGAAATGTCAATTAATCAATTTTAAGGTGAAAGAGCTGCAATAATATTATCTAGTTGATGTCAAATTATTTTTGTATAAAATTCGAATACTTTTTTCCACTGCTAGTACAATTCCTTAATGTAGCACTTATTATTTTACGTCATTTTGACTGAGTTTTTAAATACATAATCTGTATCTGCAATGCACGCATGCGCTTCATTCTTTCGGAATGTGGTTTTCCATGGACAATGGAGAGTTGAAAATAAACTTGACCTGGATCTGGAGAGTACTTACCACTTTACTTTCCAAGAAACCAGATTTCTATCCGAAGTGGATGCCTGAACACTGTACTATAGTTATAGTTTTAGAGGTGGATGGAGAACATGCAAGCGCAAGGTCTGCCCATTCATGTACCTATGTAACGTAACCCAAAAATAAGTTCGAAAATCCCTTGGCTTTTTTTCAATTATTCCAATTAGAAAGTCCAAAAAGTAGAACGTGCTCTCCAGCCTAATCAAGTTACGAAGGTATGTACATGAGTGCTATAGTCGGCATTATGCAATATGCAAGAGCTCTACAATAGGCATTTTTTTACAGCTCAATTTAGATGCTATCAATTCCATTCTTCGTCATAAGTATCATCACGATCACGCAATCAGTGCATCGAAGGGCAAAGCTCACATATTAGCTGAGAACTTCATATCTTAAGTGGAGGTGTCAAGAGTTTTTTATGCAACATATTATCATTATCACATCAACCAACCTTCATAAAAGCTCTATAGTGGCAAAAGTCATCTTGTGGTCAAGACTACAATACAGTAAAACCACAATCTGATGGATTTGACAGCTTTTATTGTTTTTCGCGTTTGAGAAAGGTTGAAAACAAAGAGAGAAAAACAAATGTTAATGTGTACAATGTACTCAAAGGAATTCCTGAAAGTACGATTCGTCATGGAAATGTTTTTGAAATCCTCATTTCCTCGTTTGTTGTTACAGTTATTTATTTTCTTTAGCTTAGGCATATAATATGCTATGGAATTTTTCCATGTTTGTCCTTTATCACTTTATCTTCATCATCTCACTTACTTCTTTCCCATTATTTTGGCGAATTCATATTTCATACAAGCCTTGCATATGTATTCCAGGTGTTATGCAGAAGTGGGGCGTACGCGCGCAGAAACGAGACCGAGAGTCAAGTGATTTCTATTTGACCCTTATCAAATCACGCGTTCCCATTTTTATCGGGTGAATAAATAATAAAAAAGTATGAACTGCTCCGTAGAATGAAACACGACATGATGATGATGTATGATGTAGTTGTTGTTTTTTTCGCCGTTTTCATTGTCAAATACCAAATACCAAAGCTTATCTCATTTATTTTCACTGAACTTATCTTTCCCTTCACATGACGAATAAGCTTATGCTACGTAGATTTTGGGATTTACTGCGTTTATTCCGTAGTTGGGAGTGGAGCTGGAAGGTAGGTACTACAAGGTACTACAGAAGAAATTATATTCATAGCCTTTGGGGCAAATTGAGAATTTCCCTATTTTAAGGAGAAATTAAAAGTTTTGAAAATTAAATACACATTTGTAAAAAGTGCACTTCAAAATTTTCGTTTGAATTACTTAGATAAATTTTTTTGCAACATTGTTTGATCAAGTGAAGTGGTTAGAAAATATCAGGCAATTTAATTACCTGAAATCATCCAATTGACCTTTGAACTTTATAATTTACTTTGAAGTGTTTGGTTGACTTAAGATACGTTGCCACCCAAAAGGTCGCTGCAATCCTTTCATTGATGGGTAAATATAGAACGTTTTCCCCGCAAATCTTGAAATTTGATGGTGCCTGTGAAGTTATTTCCGTGCATGGAAATGAGTTACAATATCCTCGAAAAAGAAGACCTCAACTACAGCCACTGCAATTGCTAAGGCAGTCGTCATCCTGGTTACTACTGGCATTACTGTTCATTGTTGCTCAACTCCAGCCTGCTTCGTCGTTTCCAGTTTCCTTGGCAATCGTTGCGGAGGATAAGGATACTGGCGATACCAGCAGTCTCACTTCGCTTGAGAAGGAACAGCGCAACTGTACTCCGCCCAGCTCGGACGAATTTCCAAGCGATCTATTCACACTCGAAGAGAGGCAAAATGGAGCTATTGTTGTGCACTTGCTTGCGGTGTGTTACATGCTCTATGCGCTCCTGGTCGTTTGCGATGAATATTTCGTCCCAGCGATTAAGTGCATTTGTGAAGGTAGGTCCTGAAAATAATAATAAGGGACTGTCCATAAAATACGTAACGATTACGGAGCTCTTTTCAAGACCCCCGTCCCCCTGAAGTAACTGTTACAGGATAGGGACATTAACATGGGCGAGATGGGCAAGCCCAAAGACCCCCCTCTCCCCACACTCCCCAGTTGCGTTACGTATTTTATGGACAGCCCCATGTAAAATGCATTCATGTTCTATTTATTTCAATTGAAAAATTTATTCCTTTCAGAAATCAAAATCCCGCATAACATAGCTGGAGCTACTTTGATGGCAGTTGTACGTCAGCCACCAAAATAATTTAAATTAATTAATTGCTTTAGTACATAATTTATTTTTTTAATTTTAATGGACAGTAGTACAAGTGCTCCAGAGCTCTTCACAAATGCCATTGGCACATTCGTCACCAAAGGTGACCTTGGCGTTGGGACAATTGTCGGTTCGGCTGTATTCAATGTCCTCGCTGTGGGGGCATGTGTTGGAATAGGCAGCATCATTGCAGTCAGGAGCACCACCCCAGGAGGGAGGAGGATCAAGCATAAGGGTGTCCCTCTAGACTGGTGGCCTATGACTAGGGATTGTGCATACTATCTGATTTCAGTGGGAACTTTGCTTTTTATCCTGTACGATGGGAGGGTTTACTGGCAGGAGGCTTTGGTGATGTTGATCATTTATGGGTTTTATATTGCAGGTAAGGATTAGTCATGCAAAATGACCATCGAAGGTTAAGAAAATAGTTTAATGAGCCTCTTTAATTTTTACATCGGATATTAGGCATGTGCTATGACACCCAATGCAAAGCCATGGCAGTAACAATCCTGGAAAAGTTCAGCAGTTCTTGCTTGACTAATTGTGATGAGCCCATGACGCCACCAAGAAAAATTTCAGCCGTGATTAAAAGGGTAATCATTGACGATGGGGAAGGTTCTCCGCTGCTCAAACACGGTATCATGAAATGAAATTTATTTTATTTAACAATTTTAACAATCAGGGGCGTATCC
This sequence comes from Seira ritae, assembly GCA_027744415.1. Lineage (NCBI taxonomy): Eukaryota > Metazoa > Arthropoda > Collembola > Entomobryomorpha > Entomobryidae > Seira > Seira ritae. The sequence goes on along the minus strand of JAHZNI010002386.1, from coordinate 1,210 downwards.
ATAGGGGAAAGAGGGGGCGATCCATCCCCCCTGAAATCCGCCAGTGCAATGCAGAATACATAGACAGGAATTATATGCAAATTAGTAATTTATACGTAACTACTCCCCTGCTGCCCCTCCTGAAAAAAAATTGAGGAAACGCCACTGCTAAAAATTATTGTGATAACAATCAATAAATTAATTTGAACCCTTCCAGGTTCCCAAGACAGCTCATATGGCTCCCAACATAACTTACTATGGAGTGACCTGGGACAGGGCTCTAAAGCTCAGACAAAGCACCCAAACAGATTGTCTCTGACTTCAATTTCACCTCCCGAAAATGAAGATCCAGACTCAGCCCTCACCTCAAGCTCGGACAGTTGCTCAACTGAAAGTTCCATTTCATCAACATCTATTGCGTTCATGGGAGGGATAAAGGATATCTTCGTCTTCCCAGCTAAACTGATACTTTCTCTGACAATACCCAACTGCAACAAGGAAAGCAATAGGAAATGGTGTGGCTTGGCTCTATTGTCTTGCGTTGCTTGGATTGGAGGTCTCTCTTATGTGATTTCTTGGATGGTGTGTGTCATCGGACAGACTTTTGCGATACCTGGTAAAAAAAATACGTACTGAATTGAAATGCACAGAAAATATGAAAAATTTACTATAATTGATTCTAAAATTATTTATTTTAGATTCGGTGTCTGGGCTCACCATCTTGGCTATGGGAACAAGGCAAGTTTCAAAATTTACCAATAAAAATAGGAACATTTTGAAATTTTGATTGGCAATATTTTAAAACATTTTTTTTAATCAGCTTCCCTGAAGTGATTTCATCCGTCATTGTCGCTCGTCAGGGATTCGGTTCAATGGCCTTCTCAAACTCCGTGGGATCAAACACATTCGACATTCTAGGTAAATATGCAAATTCAAATGTCATGACATGGCAGCCAACTTCACTTCTAATTATTAATGATTTAATTAATTAACTATGAATTATAGTTTGCCTTGGGTTACCCTGGCTCATTCAATCATCCATCCTGACGGCGAAAGACGTGAACTACATCGAAATACATTCTGGAGGTTTGGAATACTCCACAATTCTCTTGATAACCTCGCTCGTGCTTCTCTACGTCATGGTTGCTGCGTCTGGCTTCGCCTTGGATTTCAAGGCTGGGATAAGCTGCGTCATAATGTACGTCATCTTCATCACGTTCGCTTGCCTTCT
>JAHZNI010002385.1:0-25609 GCA_027744415.1 Seira ritae | reverse complement strand
GGTAGGTGTTATCAATTTTGATGCATACTTTGTATTTGTAAGCGTATTGAAATAGAAATATTTTGACGAATTGTTGGTTGGTTATATAATAGCTAATCTTTATGACTTATGAGGTTGGTGCCAAATAATGTGACTTCTTCATCTTTTGATGTGTATCTCGAACGCATTTAAAAGCATTTCTTTTTAATATTGCCCGTATGTCATTGCATTTTACCCTGAACTTTCAATATTGACTTGAAGTAATTGGCAACTGAGCCCAACTCTTTAAAATTTCATCTAACCGCATAGCAGCACGTTTATTAGAGGCAAAGAGTAAAAAAGATATTATGTTGCCCCGAAGAAAAAATAGCAAAAAATATGGATTCAACACGTTTACATTAGCGCATTAGAGTAAGTCAAAATTATGTTGTGATTTTTTGTTATTCATAAACGTAGAAGAAAATTAATTTTAACTTTCCAATCTTTATTAAACATGCAATATTCATGTAATTAAACTGTCATCTAAATGTATATTTTTTAGGTTTACGTTTTTTATTAAAGGTTTTGAATTTATATCGGCCGATCGATACTGAATGATTCGTGATTGAAAGTTTCGCTCGAATGGCATAATCTTTTAAAATTGGCATAAGTATTACTATAAATTATCCCGTGAATACAAATATGAACTTTTAAACATAAACATTTTGTATTGATAATTCAGCGAATGAATGAAGAGATTACAACCTTCAACGAAATGCTCTCCTGATGGGAACTCGAATATCCTGGAAATGATTAAGAAAATTAAAGCCTTTAATACAAACCCGTAATGTCAAATAAAGAGAAAGAAATTGCACTTCAAAAAAAAATAATTGAACTTGAACTAACATGTTGGCAGTTCGGACATTCTACGCTTCTTCGAAATCTCGAATTATTAACATCACTGACGAGTAAATCGTTAAGGCACATGGCATGATAAGACAATCCACAGACGCAAAGAATATCCGGAATTTCTCCTTCAAACTCAAATGCATAGCAAATAGGACATGGTTCATTTTCTCCTTCATCTTCGTCATTGGCAGAAGCGCATACGAAGCTACACTCCAAGATGCCTCTCAGGTTATTCACTATCGTGTCGTCCACGTCCCATGTCTGAATTAAAATACATGGTACATATTTCTTACCATTCAGGTTTGAAAAAATTAATATTATGTAATGCCAAGTGTATATAGTAATAGGATATCCATACATCGCAGTCTTTATCGAGTCTCTGATTATATAGCTGAACAATTTCGTCAGGTCCCGAAAAACTAATACTAGGTAGCGCTTTAGGCGCTAGAGGATCAAACGTTAGATGAATAATTATGTTATCCTCCAATAAAATTTTACGATGATAATGACTTCGATTTGGTTTGATGGGCTCGATGACTTTCACATAACTATCCAACTCTTCCATGACATTCCAAAACTGACAACACTTGTCCAGATAAGCCAGAAACATTTTATTTATGTCCTCTATGTTCTGTAAAAAAAACAAAATAAGTATGAATAAATCTTTAAGTTATTTTTGTAACAATCAATGAATCAATATCAATAAACGCTTTAGTTTGAGGTCTAAACATTTGACCTTTTTAATTACCTTCGGCCACTTAATGTGATTGCTCGGAAACGGTAATTCAGTGATTACAGCAGGCTCCTTCTCCGGATAGCTAGGAGGAATATTGATTTTAAAGGTATGCTCCCTGTGACACTTGTCAGAATGTTTAATGATTAATTCTCTGAAGTCCCTAGACAGATGGACCACCTAATATACGAAAACATTCCACATTGAACATTGAAGCATACAATATTGAAAACAACAATTCGATACAAATTGCACGAATATGAACACATATCTTCATTTACGTTTTTTATTCCAATAACTTCGATCGCTTCAATAACTGCAGCGTACAGGCTGATGTTAGAAAATTTCGCAGTCACTTCGGTAATTTCATTCGTCTTCTTGGGCAAAATCAGCTCTTCTACAGTCTTTAGATACTCTAAAAAATTCGAGCAGTTTCTGTGCGACACCTGAAAAATTGGACTACATATTATTCTAATTATCTTATACAAAAATGGATGAATTAATTTAAAAAAACCAAACCTCCTCTATAATTGGCTCCCAGTACTTTCGAGCATCTTCATTCAGATCTCTCACATTCAAAGTAACATTTTCCGTCGAAGGAAATTCTGGAGCAACTAGGGAAATTCGGATCATCTGTACATGAAATTAACATAATCGATACTGTTTTGAAAGCTGACAAAATCATCACCAACTTTATTAACACAAGATTTGCGATTTATTACCAGTCCCTTTGTAGTGACAAAACCTGACCATTCTGTCATGTCCTCTGATGCACTTAATAATGGAAAAGCGGAGATAATATCGTACTCCATTTTAACACCAACTTGATTTGACTTTTTCCAAAACTGAATACTAATGTTATACTGACTAGCATAAAAGTACAGTAACGAGACCTGGAAATAATTGTTTCAAAAACGCTTTTTGTCGCTTTGCACCGCAACCGCATGCGCAGTCGGTAAAATAAAAATACATACTTGACTTGTGCCAAAACGCTAAAACGAAACGAGCTAGCAAACGATTGTTTTGGTTTTGGAAAACATGCATGATAAGAGCTGCAAAAGAAAACATTACATGCACGCATGTGTATGAAAGAATATCCATGAATTCATGCGAACGGAGATGGAGAGCTTTCGACTGTGCAACTACAGCTGCATTAGTCGAATCCGTGTCGGGGCAATCACATTACAATAACATCGGGGCAATGCAAACAACAAGAAAGCAAACAGTTTTTTAGTTTTTGATGATGATAATGCAACAAAGCAAAGATGTTTAGTTTGTTTGACTTCTTTGATTTCCCGACGTAATGTGTTTGTGTTAGTAACTCATCTTCCATGTCTACCTGATAATTTCGGTAGTCCTCATAAAGCACCTTAATCTGATTAGTGTCGGATCATTCATCTTTTATGGTTGCAGTGCGCAGCACACACGCCATGTCTAATTGATTTATTTGACATTGCCTTATTCATTTGCCCCTTGTGTAGAAGTATAAGTACGCAACAGTCCGCTTCTGCTTATGTCATGCCAGTATTTTGACTGACAACACGCATATTTCAAAATGATTTAATTATAGGAGTGAGAGCAATGTCCAGGTACCTATCTATAAATTACATTAATTTTTCTTCCTCACAGCCAGATTCACATTTTTTTCATTTCATGTAGTTTTTGTTCCTTTTGCCCTGTCAAACTCATAATATTTTTTGTCGGCTGTAGAAAGGGCGGAGGTGGATTCTTTTTGAAGAACTCCATTATGTAAAATTAGAAACGTGGAAATGCAATAAAGTTTAGAGTGACATACGACGGACGACATGCATAAATAACTTTTTTTACTTTTGAGTATTCTCTCGGGTAAAAAAAGGGACTACGAGGGCAATTATGACTATGGCCATCAATATCAATAATAATGTATTATTAATGAAGCATCATCATTTTGACATATTTTTTCGCTATAAAGAATTTGCATCATTTTTTTGCATGTCTTAAAGGATCCTTTTTTCATTGGCAATGTAGTGTAATGTAATGCAATAATTGTCTTTTGCATTCCACTTTAGGGGATTGCATGTCCATTAAAAAAATTTCAAAACGGACGTTACCCTTTATATGATATTATGCCTTTTTTATAGTTAAGTAATAACAACGAGAGAGGTGGAGAAGAAAAAATTGAAATAAGTGTGTCCACAAGAGATCGTCTTACATTCATGGGAAAATTTCAAGATTTATGTAGGATTCAGGCATTGTTGAAAATGTGATGCAATGTGTTTATGTACCATGTTGTAGTATTTAAAACATATCCCATATAATCATTCACTTATTTTATGTGACAAGACTCATGGCGATGATGATGATGACGGTGATAGTGACGATGATGATGCAGTTAAACTTGCCTGAGTGTGAATAAAATTACCTGAACCATTAATCAATCACGGTCTAAAGGAACGGAGAAAAAAATATATCTACCTTGGTTTGGTTGGGTTGCATCGAAAAAGAAATGACCACACCAATCCACAGCGCTATTTTTCGCTCGCGGATAATGTCCTTTTTAATTAAAATCATTTGTGAGAAATCATAAATCAAATGGGACTACAGGGAATTACTGCACTTTTCATGCAATTCAATGAGCTTAATGGACCAGTGACCAAATGAACGACTGCGATGATGACTAAAACATAAAGTTCGTTACTCTAAAAATCTTCACCCAACCCAACAACACAAAGTAATGGATCGATGATAGGAATACAATTCGTAATTCTTTTTCAAGCTTCTCAGATCGCACCCATTAATAAATTTGAATATGTCATAAGCTTTCACGAATTCAGTATCAGAAACACTCATCAATGAAACTGGTGATATCATTTTAAAGAGCTTTTGAAACCATTTTTCGTGTATATTCTTTTCCTTTCATGTACAGCGTTACGTATGGGGAGATTAATAATTCGCCTCATTATCTTTTTGTTGTTTCCACTCGTGCAACTCCTTTAAAGGCGCTTTCAAAAATATACTTTTGAATATTATTTAGGTCAATCTCAGTCTTTGAGAACAAAACAAATCGAATTGAAGATAAGAATATGGAATATTCTTATATTATGCTCATTTAAATAGATCACCGATTTGGAAGTGCGAAAAAGTAATAAAAAATCCCATTGTCCTTTTTCGAAAGAAAGCGATAGTCAAAAACAGTTGATCTTATCACGATGCATGCGCATCCGCTAGCAGAAAAATAAGGCTTTTACGCATCCACCCGTCACTCAAATTCAAAACCCCTTGATTCAAAAATATTCGAATTAACAAGTTTATTGAATTGTTCCTTTCTTTGAGTTTCGTCGACTTCGCAAATAACTTCGAAAATTGATATTATTGCAAGAAAAACAAGTCCGAGCAAATGTGAGCAAATTCTTTAAAAAAAGAAAAAATGTGAGGCATATAATTTTCAAGTGTTTTACGTAATATCTATCTTTGAGTCATTGCATTAGCCCATCTTCGTTTATTTCAGACCCCTTTTTAAATAGTCCTTTGTCTTTTCTTGGATTGCAGAATATTTATAGTGTTTTCGCTAGTGGTATTGATTTTAGTTGGCAGATATCCCTCTTTTGAACTAATTTTTCAAATGTATAGTACGAAAGACAATGAAAATCGGTCAGTGGCCTGGCCTGACTTGACCGTATCAAAATCTATTGACTATGACTATGACCCATTCTCTCAATCTCAATCCATCCTTCACTGCATTGTTTTTGTCTAATTTATCTTTCTTGGGTAATCATGAAATTTAATAACAGTAATTCGGTTCAGGCAATGCTTGCGTTAGCTGAGCTTTTACTCTTGCCTTGTCCATTGTTATTATTATCGCAATTACTAAATTGAAAATTGCTGTTTAGTTTGATTATCAGATAAATCCACAAGAATTCACATTTTTATTCCTCATTTTGCATGTTTCATCTTTATCCCCCAAAAAAAAGATTTTTTAAAATTTTTTCTTCAAGTCTAGCCGACATTATAGACGGCCTACAAACTACAAAGCAATCACGATTTTTTATGCAGGAACACAAAAAAAGAGAAGTTCTTGTAAGTTCATTTTTGGTAAAGCAATATTAATCTGTTGCATGCGACCACGCTGTACTTGTTGGCAGTCAAACTCTCGATTTCGTTTACGGAACGAATCAAAAGATTAACCTTTTCATCGAAGAAGAAAATTTGAAATTCCCGTGTGGCGTTGATTAGGATGTCACGCATATCAATATGAATCGAGACTATCTTTATAATTGCCACCTGACCATTCCATTGATGAGTGAGTTGAGAGAGTATTGAAATTCGTGGCAATGTCCTCCCCCTCTTCCATTGCATTGCCTTCTTGATATGTGTAATTTGAAAATTTTTGATTTTGACATTTTATTTTTTATCCTGCTACTTTTTTAGCCAAAAGAACTTTTCTAGAATTTTTTACGGAAATCGAAATCGATGTTTGATGCAAGATTACCATTATCATTTTTTCTTCGATTTTCAGTAACATCAAAACAAATAAGTAGTGAGTGAGAAATGCTGATAAGCAAACTGCAAACATGTTTTAGTACCATTAACCCCCTAAAAAGCTGAAGAGATGCTCGATGGGACATCTTCAATTCTTTCTTAATTATTGTTTGTTCCTGTTTTTACACATGTCTATACCATTTCCCCCTACTACTGTATGAAACTATCATCGTACTACAAAATGGCAAAAGGCTAAACAAACATGAATTTTTTACGGGGAAGACCAAAGTTACGATTGAAGTATTCATTAATAATTATTATCATCTAATCATTATGTTCATGCAAGAAATCCCTAAAGTTTACAAAATGCCTTTGTAGATGAAGATAAGGAGATGCGATGGTATAAAGCCTATTTGCGTTGTTTGTTCACGCGTATGCATGCATTGTGGGAACTTTATTTAGGCCGTTTTTGTTTCATTAATTGATTGTGAGAAGATGGATTTGGGTAAATTACGTAATAATTATGCACTTTGCTTGTTGTCGTTGATGTTGTTTTTTACCTACATCATCATCATCTTCATGTTCTTCATAGAGCATCTCATTTTTTGACAAATCTCCTGTCATCCCTCCAACTATTTTGCAAGAATATAATAAGAAGTCACAAATGAAGCAAGCAGAAGAAGACCATGACGGAGAAGACGAGCATGAGATGAGCATGTAAGACAACCTAACTTCCTCTTTTTTATGATGATCATCATCCCCAATAAATTTTATTGTGAGGAGTCATCAATCTTGGCTCATATTGCTAAATAACTTAATGGATCTCTGCTCAAAGGACATATTTTTATGAACCCTTTTGGGCACTGCATTGCTTAGGCACATGACACGCATAAGCACTAGTGAGTACATAGTAGGTACATGGTATTCGAAGAAAATTATACTCAATACATATTTAAATGCGGTGCGGTGTAGGGATAACCCAAGTGAAATACGAAACGCCTCCTCCTCACAGAAAAACGCCACCGGCCAACACCAGCCACCGGATGGGGACGAGTAGGAAATATGAAAAATTTTAAAAATTAAATAATACAAGAACCGCTTATTGGACAGGTCACGGATGAATGTCTGAATTTTTTTCCTTTAAGAACTACTCAGAAATATTTATTTTTTGAAAACTTAGTATTCTACTGCTGTACTTTCTTACTTGGAGCTATTGAGGAGTCGTGAATACTTCTTCTCACGCACCTGCATATTAAATTAGGCACTCTCATCCAATTGGGGATTATCACGATTCAATACAAAGAAACAATGGTGGCGGTACGGCAGAGCGGCAGTTTTGGCTGTCGATTCACGGGTGGACGTTTGGACAAAAAAATCGGCATGTCTCTTCGATTGAAATTAAGGAATTTTCTTAAATTAGTTCCTTCCGTCATTATTATGGGCTCAGCGCGAAATAACTTAGTGTTTTTTACTTCTCAAATCTCAATTGATTTTGCTTCTTTTTTAGGAGGAGTTATCTGCACAGACTACTCCCTAGTCCTGAAAGAACTTTGGCTAGACTTCATAAATTTAAATATTGAGGCATGATTTTGACAAAACAGTTTACCTGCTGTGTAAATCCCCAGTTGCACATTGCAATGTGCGCGGAAGCAAGCGCCGCAACCGCAACCAGCTCTGATGAACGATGATGATATGCAGCGTTAACAAACTACTGCTACTTTTAACTACCAGTTGTGTAGCCTTTGCCAACTCATTTCTTCTAAAAAAAGAAGCTGACAAACAAGAGCCAGTCCTAAAAAAAATTATCCTCCTCTGAATTCACTAATTTCCCTCTCATTTACCTAATTCTGATTCATGCCTACCTACCTAAAAGTAAACTGAATGCGATAATTATAAAGTATCGTGTATCTTCCCCCTTCCTCTCTTCAGTGTTGGCCTCAGGTAGGACAACTCACTGTTAGAGGTGGGTAAAGCATAAAAAATGAATAATAATGACTGATTAGTGACTACACATTAGAAATCAACCAAAAACACCATCAAAATTATTAAGGCTAAGAGACACTTACCTTTATAGGCTGGATGGATGGGCACTTCGCATGGAATATATCATTTATATTTCATCATTATGTTTTCCAATCACAAAAATATACTACTCAAAAATCATGAAAAACGTGAAATTCACAACCACTTGTTAAGGATGAGTAAATGAGAGGGGAAAAGAATCTAATATTTGATGTGATCATATTCATGACTGTAATCCCCTTGAACGTGCCTATAACATATAACACCGCAAATTTGGCTACCTGTGAATGACTTCAGAGAGCAACCATACCCATATTTTTTAATGACACATCCTCATGCATCCCTTCATTTCCATCCGTTAATTGAGGATGAGCCCTACAATATATTTTTATGAATTGCACTAAAATGGCAAAGTGACAAGTAGTCAGCGCCAAGAAAATGTACTCGCTTTGTGGAAAATAAATATAGGACCTAAAAATGGGTTGCGAGTCGAGTCATTGGGTCCGGCTTGTCTGAAAAGAGTATATCCACGAAGAATCTCATTTATTTGCTTTCAGACTCCTCGATAATAGGGTTTATGCGTCAAATTGGCATTTTCTATATTTGCCCTGTCTATTTTTAAAAGTAATTCGATTGAATTGTAATGAATAGCGCACATTTCCCGTCTAATGATCTCATGAATCTGACCTATGGCTTTTGTTTACTCATGTGAAGAACTTCTATTCAATTCCTCTATTCTCTTCCTTGGACATATCGTAAAACATCTCTTTATTTTCTCAAGAGGATTTATCAAGTTCCTTCCCAATTCCTGTTCAAATACAATAATAATTGAAAATGCTTCGAGAAAAACTTTTCATGTAAACGTCTTGTCCCTTTCGTTTGTTGATTGACCAGTCATGATTCTCTCCTTTAGATTTAGGCTAAATATAATCTAGCAATAATGCAATATGCACTCACTGGGACATACTTAAAAAATGTAAATTGCGAATGGGGTCTATTAAAAAGTGCAAGTTTTATTGGGGAAGATGAAGCAAACGTTTTAAAAAAACAGTGTCCCCACCGGGGAGGTAATATCACTGAAATAAATAAAAATTAATAAATTCTATTACTGTTACAAACTGACATTTAGTACATTTTGACAAGTTGATAATAACATGGTCAACAACGTTACATCATTACTGTGTACTTTTACGTAGCACAGGAACTAACATGCCTATAAGCTTTAATAGACAAAGACTTTATGATTCATGACTCATCTTTTTCGCAGGTTTTGTCTCACTTCTTCAGATAACCTATCTACCTTAGGAATCTTTAGTGCTTTTGCATGCCCACATTTTTTATGGCATTTTTGATTCCTGTAGGTATATGCATGCATTGTAATAAACGAATATGTAATAGTGCCTAAAAGTATGAATTGTCAATCTTTTTATGAAGTCTTATAATCTTGTGGCGATTTTCATAAGAATTCATAATGTTTTTTCAAAGATAAGGGCCATTGAAACGGACTGCACGAGCATGACCAAAACAACAAACCGGCTTACGCTTTAGAAAAAAAGGGTATCAGGAATGATGTAAATCTTCAAAGAATATTGCATTTTTATGCAATTTATTTCATTTTATTATTGAATTTCAAGTATCTTGTCTTGTCTGCAATTTTTAGGTAAAAAATCTAAATGAATGAATGAATCCTGGGGAGAATATGATAAGAATTTTGCAGAAAAGAATTAGGGACACGCTCTCGCTTTTCTTCGATTTTTTTTAATCATGCATGCATTTAGGCAAAAGGGTTTGTTGTGGGTGTATTTATGTTTTATAGACTATAGATGACTGGGTACACAATATAATAACTGCAGATAACCTATGCAATATTTTTTTCTAGAGGGATGTTCGCCAAATCTACATCTTCTTCTTCTTCGGCTGCATGGTGGTGGTGGTTGTGAAGTAAGCGATAAAGGGTAATTATACGGTTATATAACAAAAAATGACAAGTGCAAAAGCGACTGACTGTCTGCGTACGCTGTATATTTTTTGAAAGAGTCTTGCAATTGCTATGCAATCTCCTTGAGATGCTTATGAAAATGAAGCCGACGTTTGGTCCACCGCAGTCTTAAGGGATCAGATTGAAAGGAGTAATAAAGTAATAAAATTAACTGCCTTTCAAACAATGTATTTCTTTTGGAACTTTTACCCTTTCCTTGAACAGTGACAGTTTGGATGCTGACTTGAGCGGAGGACGAGCAAAAAATATTTTTACGTAGCGTGGTCAATGATGTGGTAGAGGTAGTATAGTCGCGATCCTTTTATGGTACTTTAAATAGTATCGATTAACTTTATTTGGTGGAAAGGAATCGTTAAGGCGCTTCTTAATTAGAATACGGATCGGGACGGGGTGCGATAAAAAACTATTTTTGTGCAAAGAGTTAGGCCTAATTTTTCCTCATTTGTCAGAAAGGAAAGGGCGGGGAACAGGGAAATAAGCAAAGTGAATAATTTGAAAGTAAAGGTGAATTTGTGTTGATTTCTTAAGAAAAATTATTCGTCGTCCATTACGTCAAATTAGGTTCAACTCAGGAGGGAGTCTATTTTTGGTGCATGAAGAAAGGACGCTGATTTTGTGATCAGTTCTAAAGTTGAGCTTGTTCTTGGTGCTGTGATTTTTCTAGTGATACTTTGAAAAATGGGACTGTTGTCTAATTTCCGACATAAATTCCACAATGCGTTCTTTACTCAAGTTCTGTACGGGACGGTGGCGAGCTTGGCGATATTTTTGACGAGTTGGGACCATTTGGGTAAAATGGCAGGATTGCAGATGGACTTTATCCGGAAACAAATGTTTCAAATGTTTTGTATTTGCATATTATGTAGATCGCATGAGGGATCGTCTGCAAACAAAACTTCAAAATGATACGGATACTTTCGACTTTATTATTGGTACGTTTCAAAATTTAAGGATAGGGAATAATTATTCGAATTTTATTATTAGTTTCAATTAAATTTATTTGGAAAACAACCTAAATTGATTCTGACCTTCAGTTGGGGGTGGGATATCGGGCTCCGTGATTGCCAGTCGATTGTCTCAGTATTACAGCGTAAAAACTTTTCTTAAATTAAAACTTAAAATAATAATAATAAATAAATAATAATAATTATCTTTATAATAATAATAATAATAATAATAATTGTCTCAGGTATTACTACTAGAAGCCGGTGGAGAACCGCACCCTTTCCAGGCTGTTCCAGGATTAGCAATGTTTATGCCTAATCATCCCGAGATAGATTTTATGCATCGCAGCGTGCCCCAAAAACGGGCATTCGGAAATTCTTTAAAAAGAGTAATATGCAAATGAACAATTTCTCTATGATTGTTTTCTTTAAGTTAGAATTTAGAATTTATGAATGAAAATTTAACTGTAAAAATAAATAGGAGGCAAGTCTCAGTCAAGGTAAGGGTTTAGGTGGATCTGGAAATCTTAACTTTCTGAATTACCTAAGAGGAAGCCCCCTGGACTATGAACATTGGAGAAACATTACTGGGGACAAAAGCTGGGGTTATGGCGAAATGAAGAAGTACTTTCAACGGATCGAAGATTATTCCAAAGGTAAGAATGTAACACAAAAATGTGGAGCATGGACCTTAGGCATCTACCTTTTAATACTATTTACTTTTGGACTTATGATTACTTAATACTATCATTATGGTGGCGCAGAATCAGCCCCAAATGCAAATGGAAAAGTTCGCGGTGCCTTGAAAATCGACATTCCTGACTACGTGGGTCTCTCTGAGGAGTTTATTCTTGCTGCGCAACAACATGGCTATAAGCATGTTGACCTAAATGATAACTTCGTGGAAGGATTCGACGTAAATTATTACCCAATTTACAAGGGTATCCGGCAAGCTCCATACAAATCCTACTTGAAACCAGCCAGAGCACGTAAATCATTGACTGTTCGAAAATTTGCATATGTCAATCGGGTGAGGTTTACGAAGTTAAATATTTGAATGCACAATATTGGAGATCCTTTTCCGTGAAGGCTCAACTCAAGCCTACGGAGTTGAGTACGAGAGACACGGCGAGACAAAAGTAGCCAAAGCTGCTAAGGAGGTTATTATTTCAGCAGGAGCTTTGTCCACCCCTAAAATCTTAATGCTTTCAGGTGTAGGACCTTCCGAGCACTTACAAGATGTAGGCATTCCGTTAAGACTTGATCTTCCAGGTAAGAAGGTTCAAAAGATAATTGCAAAATGCTCGATAAACACATCCTCAAAAAGTTTATCATTTCAGTTGGTAGAAATTTACAAGACCACATTTCTACTTTACTTGGACCATTTTTCATTCGGGAACCAAAGTCCCTTCTCCTTGGGAAAGACATAGACACGGGATCATTCTTGGCTTGGGGAATGGACGGAAAAGGACCTTTGACAAGCTCTTTCTACCAAGCGTCAGGTCTTCTTCTCTCATCATTTGCAAAATCACGCGAAGAGGATAAAAACTGGCCAGATATTCACTTACAGCTAAGCAGCATTGGCATTCACAAAACCTATGCACAAGACCTGGCTCACGCTTACAATCTTCAAGACGACATTATGAGTCAATACTACAATCACGCTGCAGGAAAGCATAGTTTCTCCATTTCCATCACAAACGGTCGTCCAGTGGCAAGAGGTGAAGTGCTCCTGCGGTCTCCTTCATCCAAAGATAGACTCATGATCAATCCCAAATATCTCGAGGACTCCCACAGTCTAGACGTCAAGATTATGAGGGATGGAATCAAGACAGCTTTGAAATTGGCTGAGAACTCCACATCTTTCCAAAACATTGGATCCCGCTTCACTGAAAAACGACTCCCAGGATGCGAGCACGTTGCATTTAGAAGCGATGCCTACTGGGAATGTTACATTCGTCAGTTCTCTCTTTCAATGCATTCATATTGTGGTACTGCTGCGATGGGCAAGGCAGAGTCCAAGTTTGCAGTCGTCGACCCAGAGCTGAAGGTGATAGGAGCGAAAGGTCTGAGAATCATTGACGCCTCGGTGATGCCATCGATTGTGGTTGGAAGCACTCAAGCAGCGGTGTTGGCTATCGCTGAAAAGGGTGTTGAAAGCATTTTGAGCTATTGGCGACAATTTGATGTGCCCACGAAGAAATACGATGAAGACATTTCAATTAATGGCACCAGAAATGAAGAGGAAGATTTTACGGATTCATTCTCTGGATTTTCCTTTCTGGGAAAAATCACGCGAACAAGTAGTCCACCTGTCGCTCAGAAAGTTTCAAGCAATAGAAAATCTCCAAAGCAAAAAGTAAAGTCTCACAATGCCCCTGCTGCACCAACATCATCCCGTTCAAGGAACTCAAATAAGGTTACAACGACCGCTGCCACTACGACCCCTTCGTCAACGTCTACCATTGAACCTAAGCAAGATTTTGAACAAGTGGCCGAAACCCGATTTACTCACAATCTCAATCAAATCATGGAATTCCTTCGCAACTCAAGAGCAATCAACGAAGCTCTTGACGATGAAACTTACAATGACCTTGTCCAAAATTTCGGAGAGAGGATCCAAGAGCTTATGAGGAAGAACAAAACGGAAATCTTTTTCCAGCCAGTTACAACTACCACCTCGACGACAACCACAGAGCGCCCATTGACTATCCCCACATCCTCCTCTAGAAAGACATCGACCACAGCAGGTACGCGTCGTTCATCAACAACAGCGGCCACACGACGTCCATCCACATCCTTCTCTCCACTCGTTTCAAAGAACAGCTTTGGTGGATTCCAGTCTAATCCAAAATCATCTTCTGGAAAGTCATCCGCCGAGTTCCAGCCTTCTCCTTTGAAGAATGCCAAGTCTCAACAACATTTTTCCACTACTACACGACCAAAAGCTTCACAAAGCACAACGGTTACACAAAAGCTTTCAAAATACTTCTTGAATACAAGCAACAGTGACATTAGAACGACAAAGATCACAACCCCCGTTCCTAAGAAGACGTCCACTTCTGAACCCAAGTTTTCTCCATTGATTTCGACCAGCAACAATAGCAACTTCTTCAGCAAGCCGCAGAAATCCGCTAACCTGGTCACTGGTCTCCCTAAAAAGCTAACAAGTACTAGTACGACTACCATCGCTTCATCGTCTTTCAAGCCATTCTCAGCGAGGATCAACTCAGCTTCCCCCACTGCAATCGATTCACTATTTGAAAATCCAGAAGACTCCAAGGAAGGCGATGAAGAGGATACTGAAAGCACTACGGGTTATGATGATGAAGATGTAACCACCGGAAAACCGTTGGAAGTAGAGGTCTTGACAAACAAGCCCACTTCCACTCCCCCAAAGAAAATCTACGAGCTTATTCTCAACCCCGATCTTACAATCAACAAAACCAAGGAAATCGACAACTTAGCAGCCCTGTTATCAACCCACACTAAAATTGGCAAGGACGGCAAGAAAGTTAACAGAGAACTCATTGAATACCGCACTGAAGAACTTCGTCCATTCCCTGTCTTCCCTCCTTACAAAATCGTAAATGTCCCTGGACAGGAATTTCCTCCGAATGGTCGAGTCCCTCCTCCTAGCATCTTTTCTCCCATAGCAAATTTCTTCCAACCTTCCTTGGGCATTGCATCCTTGACACCTCCACCAGCACCTCAGCAGCTCAACATCATTCATAACTCACATCTTCACCGCCCTCATCAAATTGCTCAACAAGTGCCACCACTACCACCACTCCCTCCTCAGTTTCAACAGGCACAATTCATAGAGCCTCCAAAATTGCCTCAAAACATTGATTCTAATTTGCCAATTCAGACAGCCAAGACGGTCCTGTACTACACACAGGTCTTCCCCAGAGACCCTAATGAGATTAGACATAGCCAAAGCCATAATGATAACATTCTCAGTCCAAGTAATGGCCGGCTTGTGTCATCATCCGCAGTTTCAGCGCCTTCATCATCATCATCGTCCCTATCATTACCGTCAACTTTGCAGAGGGAGGATCAAAGCCAAAACATAGTACAATTTTTTCCAAGCATCAAATAAGCCATAATTACGTGGCAATTTTTTGTTGATTTTTACACTTTTTTTAGGTGAAGACGTTTCTTAAGATGGTCACTTTTTTCACGAGAAAATTATAATATTCATCCATCTTAATCATTGCAAACATGTACCTATGCATTTCTTAAAGATTACTCAAGCTCACTACTGCTCATTTTTACACTTCATCTTGACATTTTTCGTCACAATGTTTTGTCACTTGGTCTAATTACCCATCCATCTACGATTTTCATAGCCCCTAATTTAGACTTATTATATTTTCCGCGAAGATTAAGGTTGTCGAGCTAATAAAATTTTCTTCGTGCCTACTTGGTGGAATCATCTCTGTAAGTCCTTCATTAATTATGCTTACTGTTTACTTTTATATGAATGAATGCCTATTTTGTATATTTTGAGTGGGTCAGTATATTTTTGTATGTGCATTAAATCTGTTGCCAATTTTGTTTGATGAATGAGTGTGGACATGATAAAGACGTAAGACGTAATAAAAATAATTGAAATGTCAGCTTAGACAGTTCCGTTTACGAAAATTTAGCACGCTGCATTAAGCCATTATATTTTTAATTGATTTGCTCATCTTTATAAGCTAATTATAGCGCAATAATTTTCCAAAAGTTACGCAAGAAAACATTTGAATGTAATTCATCACGACATGACCTGAGCCGAGATTCATGAACCTGTCCTCTCGTCAACGTCAACACCTTTACGAGTTTTCGATAAATTGACTTATGTCAGCTTACCTTTCTGATGCGCATTATTGCTTTGTGGTTTTACATAGCGTCCAGTTTGCCCAATGTTTGTTTGCTAAATACAATCAAAATTGCATAATTTCGATAAACAAGCACCATTTTTGGGTTGGGTACGGGGCAAAGGAAGACCTAACCTATTTCTGGCACGTAATCGGCACAGACTGTGATATCTAAATCTAATCTGTGAAAGAACTTGCTAAACGAATCGTTGTCGCTGATTACATCAAAGAGTAACCTTGAGTATCAATTTTATTTGGCTGGACTCAATTCTTCAGGCTTTGATAATGATAAGCAAGTAGGTAAATTATTACTTCATTATAACTTGTTGTTGTACCAAATTCCAGAGATAAGCTGCTGAAACTATACAAAACTGTCCCATAATCAATTTCTTAGTCTTGAGTGAGTTCACCTACTTTTGCTCCAGTTTGTTTGTAAACCAATGGATAGTAAATTGAAAAATAACAAATTCAAGCATTTTGCAAAGTTTAACACGCTTTCACGAAAAAATTAAAGTTACATGTTTGTGAACAAGAAATGCAGGATGTACTACGTATACTCGTGTAGTTTGTTTGTAGCACAGGATGTTGACGTACTCATGTCTCTGTCAATCAACTTTTAGGTACTTGTCTACAGTCTACATTGGGCATGTTACAACGAGCTTTTAATCGAACAATTTGCAGAATATTCGACATATATGATTGTCAATTTTTTATTGGTGTCATCATGGTTCATGGAATTGAAATTAGTCTGTCAACTCCACAAAAATTCTTTTGAAGCAATGAGAATGATAACTGCGAATGTATGATGAGAGGAGATATGAGATGACAATGTTTGAAGTCTTAAATGCTACCTGACACGAACACGAAAAGGCAAGTCCTGCATCGTCTTTGCCAAATTTCATTCTTTTCACAGTAGTCAATTTGCAAAATGATATTCTTCATGTGTGCAGATATACGACAACTGTTGCCTTAATTAAATAGTAAGAATAGAATAAGTAGTATCCTGAAATTCTTAAAATTCATTTACCTAGCCATAAATATAGTGTTGAAAATGTCAACGATAAATAAGGTTTAGAATTTATTTTCTGTGGTTTATTTTTCCTACATGGCTGATTTGATCGAGTGCATCCTGATCATGTACAGTTTCATTGGATTCACTTGTCTTTGTGCACAACTCTGCTTTGATTTATGGATGTACTACCTGTACACTGTCTACAGCTTGATTGAAAATATCTATAGATTTTTCTTCCCAGTGCGACGAAAGTCACTAGACAAGGAAATAATCCTCGTTACAGGCGCTAGTGCAGGTATAGGTCGAGCAATTTGTTTACAATTAGCAGCGAAAACAAAGGCAAAATTAGTGTTGTGGGATGTGAAAAAAGCGGAAAATGATGAGCTGGCGGAAATTCTCAGACAATTTGGAACTCAAGCGTGGGCTTATCATGTTGATTTATGCTCTAGATCTCAAATAGAGTCTGCCGCTGAATTGGTGAGCGATTAACATATTTTATTTTCTGATTAGTAAGGTTCTTGATTAAAACTTGAATGAAGTACCTGCAGATAGTCTTTTGTAAGAAATATTATGATGGATGTTTTCCTGTGATGATGTCATTTCAGGTAAAGAAGAATGTTGGCGATGTATCCGTTGTAATAAATAATGCCGGAGTGTGTAACGCAGCCAGATTTCTTGATGAGTGCCAAACACCTGAAATTATTGAGAAAGTCTTTAATGTCAACGTCCTCTCCAACTTTTGGATTTTGAGTCAATTTCTTCCTCAAATGGTGATCCATGGACATGGCCACATCGCAACGCTTAGTTTTCTTGGAAGCTCTAGCACGTTACCGTACTTGACTTCCTACAACGCTTCCAAATTCGCTCAATATGGGCTAATGGCAACCTTACAAGATGAAATGACGAAGGATCCGTGGCGTCCAGATATTAAGTTCACCACAGCTTTCGCAACATTTACTGATACGGCCTTGACTTGTGGCCAGAAAATATCCTATAGGTATTATATTATTTCACTGCCAATCATCATCTCTGAACCAATCTTTCCTCATTAAAGTCAGAGAAATCAATCCACGTTTTTCTTCCCCGTTTTGTAGGTATCCATTCATTCTATCGACATTGGACACGAAGTATGTGGCCAAGTGTATGATTGAAGCAATACAAAGGAATAAAGACTGCGTTTATATCCCATGGTACATGGAAATATTTGTTCTACTGCAAAGGTATGTGCATGTGTGTATCTATGTTCCAAACCTTAAATATTAACTCACCTTTGCTCCTGACGAAATATACTGAATATTAGTAATTCCCTAAAAATGTAAAAATCATCTAAAAAATTTATACTTTTTCCTCAAATCCATTGTCCATTGTGTTCTTACCTTTTCTCTTGTTTAGGATGCTGCCCACACGCGTGCGGCGAATCTCCAGTAAATTGCTCTTCGACCTTGAATTAACCACGAGAAGTGCAGAACTTCTGAGAAACCATCAACCAATGCTTCAACTTCAACATCAAAATCATCATAACAGTAAAAAGTTTGGGAGATTTACTACTCTTCCCCCATTAAAGGAGTAATGAAAGTTTGTACAATGCCAACAAATGCTATATTTCCTCTCTCAGAACCTGGCTCAATGGAATGGCTCAATATTTAAATTTAATATTCTGAAAATGACTTTGAAGCACAGATATCGTATGCAAGTCATGAATGAGTCATGATATGAGCTGGACATGTACGCATTTTTATGAGAAACGAAATAAATATTAATATTATCCGTGAATTTTTTGAACAATGATCACCACGCATTCTAAGGTGTCAAAATCTGACAGTTCTCAACGAAGCAATTGCATGTATTCTAATACCAATCTTTTATAAATATAATAAGTTATCAACTCAACATAATATTCTGATTCTGATTCCTCGGACGTTTTGTAAAGCCAGTTCCACCAGCGCTGATTTTGTATGAAGACATTTTTCTATCATCTTCTTAAACGTTTCAACTGGACATAAACACCTAAGAATTCTTGTCTTGATTGTTTCCGCTGTCATTGTAATGTCAATTTTTTAAAACTCTACCTATGTTAAGTGCTGACATTTGTCTGCTTCTCACCACCAAAGACACTAAAAAGCTGTTGTTGTTTCGCCAAAGTACCTGACTTTTGGTTCATTCACTACCTACCGCTGCATAGACTTTTGCATAGAAATTTGCGCAACTTTTGCATCAGGTCGGGAAAATGGAGCTTCTTAATTAGTCATATAATAATGTTGTTGTAGTAAAAGGTTTAGACGAGGACAATAAAATATGTGTGTTCAAAATGCTCAAAAGCTATAGTATTTACGTTATCAAGCACTTCCCCGTTCCCCGAGCTTTTTCCGTTTTCCCATGCAAAGCCAAAAGATCCTGGGAAATTATTGAGCTCTTTTGGCTCCAACGAGCAACTTTTTTAAACATAAACACAAGCAAAGAAAATTCTCTACTGGCATTTTTCAATTTATGATGGCGATATTCTCGTACGATGCACATTCTTCATTATTATTACCAAGCATAGTCATAGTCATTGTAGATATCCTCAATTTCGACAGAAATTAAAATTGCCTTCCATTAAGTATGAACCATTTTTGCATGTACTATCCTCCTAACAAAAAAAAGTTGTTTGGGGGCTTGTAGGTCTGTCAGCTCTATTGTTTGCCTTACCCATTTTGATTTGATATCAGTGCAGTTTTATTTTCTCAAAATATTTACGTATGTACTTACTATTCTACAAAAAAATTGCGTCGACTTTTTGTCCGTGGCGACTGCATAGATGAGAACAAGCTATGGAAGTTCCCACCGATTCCTGCCATTTATTTCTACGTTTCCTGCACATTAATATTGCGAGGTCGTACTCTAATTCTAATTCTGCTTGCCGCAATTGTACTAATGATTTTTTTGATTGCAACAAATTATGGACGGATGGTGTTGCAAGAGAGAGAAAAAAATGGATTTATTATTCTACTTTATCCAAGAAGCAAGTCTCAGAGAGCACGTAAAGGGTTAGGAAAAGTTTTAACAAAGCCACAGCGGTTGTATCCGCAGTATTGCTCCCATCTCGCTAGATTAAACACCAATGACCAATCTAGTCACCTTCACAAGAACAAGAGCGTCTTTTTCCTTTAGAAAAATTGCTCACCGGAGCTATCGGTAACTTGGTCTATGTCTAGAAGAGATAATATTTTTCTTGCTAAAAATGCTTGATTAGAATAATTTTCATTTTGCGGAAAGCAGAATGTCAGGCTCATTCTGATTTATTAAAGTTTTGAGTTTTTGCGATTCTAACTAAAAATTAACTTTAAAATGGGTATGATTTCGTTGGTTTATTCGGTGATAAGTTTCCTGATAGAACTTTGGGTTTTCGCCCTGTTCACTGGACAAGTTTACTTTGATATCATTTATAAATACGTATTTCCACCCGAACCGAAGAACTTAGATGAGGATGTCATTCTGGTAAATACTTATAATTTAAAAGGGTGTCTAGTTAGTTGGTTCATTAGGCTTAGATAAATTTACAAAACCTTTCTATTCAGATTACCGGCTCAGCCTCTGGAATTGGACGAAATATTGCACTTCAAATCGCCGCGAAATCTCGAGCCAAGCTCGTCCTTTGGGATGTCGATAAAAATGCAAATCAGGACTTGACAGCAGACCTAAAGCGTATTGGAGTGGAAGCGTCAAGCTACCATGTTGACATTACCCAACGCTCCCAAATCATTGAAGCTGCTGCGAAAGTCCGTGAGGAAGTTGGAGATGTTTCTATGCTTATCAATGTCGCGGCTGTGGCTTATCCTCAGCCCTTCCTGGAGAGCTGCCGGAAACCTCGAAACATTGAAATGATTTTCAAGACTAATATTTTTGCTCAACAATACATTATTGGCGAGTTTTTACCAAAGATGCTTGAGAAAAGGAAGGGCCACATCATCACAGTTGCTTCAGTCGGCAGCTTTTCCTCCGCGGCTTACTTGGCCGATTATATCGCTTCGAAGCATGGGATTCATGGGATGATTGAATCTTTAAAGGATGAATTAGCGAAAGATCCATTCCAGCCGGATATCAAGTTTACTACTGCTTTCCCATATTTTACACAGGCCGATTTGTCAGGATACAACAACTCTTCTCTTGTGAGACGGTAAGTCGCACGTCGCCCCAAAGAGTAATGCCAACAAAATACAATTTATTGCTATTTCGTCTAATATTATTTCAGATATCCGTTTACTTTCCCAATGCTCGAAACATCGGCTGTAGCCCGATACATTGTCGATGGGATCCGTCAAAATAAGGAATTCGTTTACTGCCCGGGTTACTTCAGGGGATTGGCATTAGTCGCTGGGTAAGCGACCTAAACTAAAAAGTATTTTCAAAACTTAGACAGTTCTTAAATTCTGATATTTTTTCTGCTTTCTGCAGGTTACTACCAACCAAAATCACGAGAGCTGCAAAGAGGCTTCTGACTTATGAAATCGAACTGGACAGAACTTATTTCGAAACCCTTGCCATTTCAAATCCAACTTCCGGTCTTCCTCCTCAGATCATTCCAGGATCGCCTCCACCTACACAGGCGCAAATCATTCCTGCCAAAAACGGCACTCCAGTAAAAAATGGATCGTCTCATCATAGAGCCAATGGAAAACAATCAATATCAAAGGAAACCCAGAATAAAGCTGTTGAGAGCGCACCTGCTTAAGGAAGTCCTTTAACTTATTGTATTTTGCTGATAATGTATTGTAAATTGATATTACATAATTTTTTGATAAATATTATGTAGTTAGTACGCACTGCGCAAAAGTAAAAGCATGTATGCATAATATGAAAGATGCTACGGGTTGAAATTGAAATGCTGTAAATATAAGGTAAAGGGTTATTATATGATTAGCTGAAACAAAAATGATGGACTGAATGACATGGACTATAGCACAAAGATGTAACTTTAAGATCAATAAATTTTATTAATTTTATTTTCTGTGCTTTTATGAATAAATCATCCATCTCTTAGCTAACTGTTTAAGATCTAATCATACATATTATAATGAATATACTGTGTGTGTATAGTTTTATGTATCATACAATACAGATAAAAATTTGAATAAGTTTTTTGGTATTTTGAAAGGTAATTGATGTGATAAAATATTATATACTTAATGAGGCTAAATAAAACTCTTCTCATGACATGTATTTCACTGTAAATTTTGTATACTGAGGAAATAATAGATTTGAACTCAACTGACTTAGCATTCGAAACAAAAATAACGTTTTTTTAACTCAAACCATCTCTAAAACTAACACATTAAAACGGTTTTTAAACTTTTAAGATAACTATAATAAAACTCTCATACATCCTTTTGTTATCATGAACTTGCTCTTAACTGACCTAACGGATAAAATTCATTCCATCTTTTAAAATAAATTGTAAAATCCTGCTACTTTGCTTTCGAACTTTTTTAAACGCTTGCATTTGAACTCTCTTCGTTTTCATCTTCTCCAACAGGAGGGCGGAAATGCGGCATCCTCCTGTCATTCCTTCCATTTTCCGCGTGGTAACCATTCAAGAACTGAGCTTTGGGGTCCCCGTTCATCGGACCGGCTTTCACATTAGCTGACTGCAAATTGCTAAAACTATGCAGATGCAGTTTACCATGCTCCTTCAGAGACTTTTTCGAGGATGTACGGAAGTTGCAAACGTCACAGTGATGAAGCCAATTTGGATTATCCTGGTGATGGAGAAGGTGAGCTTGAAGTGTTGCCTGGTCGAACGCGTGGAATGGGCAGTGGGGGCATTGAATCAAGTTTGGGACCAAACTTTGGATTCCGCCTCCTTGGGTATCATGAGAGTCGATACTGCTCACATTGCTGCTCACGCTGCTACTACGGCTGTTTTCTCCGTTTTCTGACATCCTGGCTATTTTCAACAACGAGCCATTGTTATCCTCAAAACTTGGGCGCTTCCTTCCAGTCGCGTCAGAGGTGCTGCGCTGATTCTCGTGTTTCTTAACGTGTTGGATAAAGTTGGCGTAGTAGGTGACAGCGTAGTCGCAAACCGTACATTTATACCTAGAATTAAATTATAAATTGAAATAATTAATCGTTGGACTAAATGCACTTTATTCATTTATTGAGCCGAGAGCTTATTTAAAAACTTACTTTTGATTGGATCCATGTAAGCCAATGTGGGTATGGTACTGATCCTTTTTCTCAAACGCAGATGGACACTTGGTGCATTTGTACCTTTTACTTTTTATCCTCCCATTCTTCGTGTAGGTTGGATAAATGAAGTCCGGGTTCCCCTCATACGCTTCCTCTGGAACAGGGGCCGAGCTCTTGTCAGAAGTATTATCTGGAGAAGGAGCTGGAGGAATTCCCTGACACATCGATGCCAAATTAACTGTGGTACCAAAAGGGGACTCCTGCTGAGCAACCATCGCCATCATGGAATACTGGATTGAAGGCGGTTGCTCCTGCAGCGGATAGGAACTTTGCAGGTTCGATAGTTATGTCAGATCCAGCGTGAACTAACTCATGAGCTGTGAGCATTTTCTTCGACTCTGCACAATAGTCGCAGAACCTACATCGATGCTCCGAAGGAGGAACTTTTCCGCTGGAATGCATTTCAATGTGCTTCTGGAACGTTTGGGGAGTGTAGAACTTCTCCGGACATTTGGGACAAACGATTGATAATCCATTTTTCAGCCCAGCAAGATCAGGTGTAAACGAACTTCCGTTGTCCGTTTTGAGCTTGGACAAGGCAGCGGCTGCAAACTGCAAGTTAAAGCTGGGGTTCAAAAGTGCTGCTTGGTTAAGATTCAGTAGCGAAGCTGCAGACAAGGCTGCTGCAGTAGCAGCTGCTGACGCCGAGGCGGATGTTGCTGAGGTATTGGAGTTGGAATTCAAGTTAAGCTTTCCCCTTGGGTACTTCAGAAGAAGAGACTTTGTCTTGTCCTTGTAAGCCGTACTGTGGACTCGCATGTGGCTCATGAGATGAGGATCCTTCTGCCTCGCTGAATAAGTACATTTTGGACATTGGTAAGGAGACTTGTTTTCGTGGAAAGTGTGATGAATTTTCAACTCTTTCTCGAAAAAGAATCGAGCAGGACACTCGTCGCAAAGGTACAGGTATTCCTTCTCCCCCTTGGAAGATGACGTGGATGAGGCATCAACGCTGTTAACGGATGACGACGAAGAGGGCGAAGACAAAGGAACAGCAGAAGTAATGGCTGGACCATTCAAAGGCGGAAGAAGTAAAGAGGATGAGGAAGAAGAGGTAACAGACCTTTTTCCATTACTGACTTTGTTGTGGCTACTACTATTATGATTATGACTAGATTTTTTGGAATGATCTTCGTGCTTCACACTCAGGTTCAAGACTTCACATGGTGGGGAATCGCACTGCTGGCGATCCATAGGTTCATTCGTACCAAAACTGGCTTCTTGCTCTTGGTGATGATGATGGTCATTGGAAAATTCATGCTCTTTCAATTCATGCACATCTCGGAATATCGCAGGGCACATTAAACACTTGTACCCCTCAACAGGGACTCCATTCCCGTCCCAGAAAATCACCGGCTTCCTATCAGCAAAGATTGAAAGATTCAATGGCTCATCTTGAGTTCCAGGATCACTGATATTCTCATATTCACAATCAAGCAAAGACTTCGGGGGAGGAGGAGGATTCTCCTGGGGGAGTTGCAGAAGGGACGCTCCAGCTCCACCCTCATCAATCTGGATCCCATGAAGACGCAAATGCTGAAGCAGTTGAAACTTTATGTTCACGTTGAAGCTGCACTGGTGACATTTGAAGGGATAGTCGTTGGGCTCATGACACATCTTGTGGTACTCATACTCGGCGAGATCAGACGCGACAAATGGACACTGAGGACAGTGTAACTTCTTCGCATCCCTCTTGCACAGATTCTCAGTAGTGCTGGTGGGAGACAACATGTAACGATCGGTTGTCGAGGAAATCAAGGAGCTGGAGTTGATTTGGACATCAAGGGGAAGGACGATTCCATGAAGCCGGAGATGTTCTTGGAGTTCGCTGTTAAAATAATAATTGGAATTCTCATGTAAATAAATGAATGCGTAACAATGAACAAATGCTTTTAATTTAATGCTTAAAGATGATTTAAAGTTCTCACCTTTTCACAGCAACAGAGTAGGAACAATGAGGACAACTGTAATAATTATTGGAAGTGGGTGAATGATGTTCAGCATGAATTTCCATTTCATACAAGAGTCCCGTAGTAAAAGGACAAAACTTGCAGGAAAGAACCTTCCCAACCTCATCATACATCAGTTGCTGTTGTTGTTGTTGATAAGTTTCTGTAAAACAAAGCATTTCAAAATGTGAACAAAAGGAACAGATGCATTTTGCATAGAATTCAAAATTCAAACAAACGCGCCAATTTTTTTTTGAAAATTTTTCCAACCTTTTTTCTGCCCAGCAGTGATTGTTCCCTTTCCAGACATGGAAAACTCCATTTCATCGCTCGTGCTGCTGGCCATCAAAGCATCAGCGTCCTGCTCCGGAATCATGACCTGAATCAGGTGATTGTTCGTGAGAAGAGACAAAGGATCTCCCTTCTTCGGTTTGTGCTGCTCACGAATGTGCGTACTGACCAAGTCTTTGTTCATATGCTTGAAGGAGCACTTGATGCATTGCCAGAGACTGAAAACTTTGTTTCCTTGTCC
>JAHZNI010002384.1:0-13235 GCA_027744415.1 Seira ritae | reverse complement strand
AAAACGAGTATGGGTGAAATTACAAAAAGAAAGCGCTAATCAAATCAGCGAGAACGATCAAACGGTTGTGATATCAATTCGCATGTCGTCCAAAAATTTCATACGTTTTTTATCATTCTTGGGTAAAATGAATTTACAGAACTTTTCTCTCTTTCTGATTCGATTTGTATTGATGTGCCAAACTTGGAGATTTCATCAATACGCTTTGTTTCATTCTTGAGCATTTGGGATGGACTCTTTGTTAGGGCGGGCCGACGACGACGTAATAATCGCTGTATCTTAAACATTTAATTATTAGTATCAAATAATAAAGCTAAATATCCTTTCACACATAGATGTAATTACTCTTTGAGGTGTTTGTGAACAATGGTAATGGTAAATTAGTTCTAATGATTGTAATAGCTGAAATAATACACACACCTCTTCACAAACTGTAAAAACATAGGTAACTATAATATCACTATATATATAGGAATCGCACATGTGTGCCTTTTAACTTTAAGTACTCTGACGTTACACATTCAACTCCAATTTTATAGAAAGATCATCATCAAAGACCAATTTCATAGATCACAACTTTCACTCAAATCTGCCATCACCAGTTACAAATGAAAAACTTCAGTGGCACAGATTTCCAAAACGGCCAAGAGGTGAAAAGTGGCGGAACGCTTGCAAACGAGAGGAACAGTTCAACTTAAAAAATGCCCGTATTCGTTTGGATCATTGCTTTGGGAGTGACTACGAACGTTATTTCAAAGCAGAGTTATATGACCCGACTTTATCTCGACAACTAAAGAAAGATGCAGTGCCACCCCGTCTCCTCCCAGTTGCTCGTACTCACAAAATAATTTCCCCGCAGAGTTAGAATGCAAGAAAGGAACAGACGTAAAATGGCTAGAAAGATACTCAAGGAGTCAGTTAACATTTTAATATTAAATTTTCATTTTTGTTTTAAAATATAAGTGATTAGCACAACTTCACAACAAACTACCAATTAATACTGTTTCAATTCTTTAAGAACAAAATAATCAAGAGAACGTACCTCCCGCTTCTCATGATGATGCGCCAACATGCTCTTTGTCTGAGGAAAACAAACGTTATAGAATCTAGTAAAAAGTAAAACTTAAAAATAGTAAAAGCATGTTCTGCGCAATATCAATGTTTGTAGTCCATTGCCTGCTTTAATTATGAAGTCAATCCTATAATGTAATAATTTGTAGACGCTTTATAAATAAATTGTTAATAACTCTGTTTATAAAAATACAAGTTCTCCTTTACGTGTTATTGATTTGCACTATATTGCATGAGACTATATTGCATATTTACCTGTATGTATTGTCAGCGATTACATTGCTTGTAGTAATGTTCGTCGGACGTAGAGAGTCCGAGGTAGGTCATTTTTTGGATTTCAAATCTGACGTCAAATTCGGATTCCTCGCCCCCGAAAACCCACCGAAGGCCACTAGAGAACACTTTAAATTCCCAGAAATTGCCGGTAAAAAAATTCAGACCTATTATTTTTTTATTTATCAATCCTTAAAAATCTTTGTTCATAATTGCTTCTCTTCTTGCATTCCAATTATAAAAAATATGTTGATGATGTAACACATCATATCACTAGCTTTTTTCATGTTTCTACTGCACCGTCTTGCCTGGCAAGCTCAGTTGTATGCCTAAATACTTTTTTACCATTATCCTTATGCAAGTGAGTGTTCCCGGCTTATACATAGAATATAAAAGCAGTACCACGTTCCGAAGTTCAGTAACAAGGAACTTTTCGGTCACACTGAGCCCGTGAAGCCATACGTTTTTGAAGCCTTCCTTTACGAAACTGACGAGAAAAATAGGGCAAGGGAGAAAAAATCGAAATCAAAATACATGGGAATGACAAAGAATGTAAAAACAATCAAGGCTGATGAAGAACAACGAAGATTGACTCGATGCAGCCAAGTCACTTTTTTGAAGTATGCTAGCGGCGGCGAACGAACGTTAAAATTCATGAAAGTGTTTAGGATACCAACTTGGGAGCTAGACAGGAATTATGAAACGAACGAATGACATAACGTCTCGTAAGCAATACTTTTGCCAATCCCAATGTCTTCCTTTGATATATAATTCAGCATTCATCAGTCAAATCAATCGGAAATTCAATATTTCAGGGCTTGGTTTTTAAGGAATTCGTGTGCATTCGAAACATTACGAAGCATGCAAAGATTATTTTGGAACCCTAATCTAACCATTGGAGCCTGTCCGTTCAAGTCCGGAACTCAAGAATCAAGGAGAAATGGTTGAGGGGCAGGTCTAATTCTCATGCCGAAGATGCCCCTTTTCACGAGCTC
This sequence comes from Seira ritae, assembly GCA_027744415.1. NCBI lineage: Eukaryota > Metazoa > Arthropoda > Collembola > Entomobryomorpha > Entomobryidae > Seira > Seira ritae. The sequence goes on along the minus strand of JAHZNI010002384.1, from coordinate 10,896 downwards.
GTCCTCAGCTGCTGACGAAAAATGGACGTTAGGCAGGTTTCCTAAGTTGCTAAAGTCCGGTTCCTTTTCAACTGGGCACGCTGCGGGTGGAAATGTGGAGCATAGTAAGACTTCTAAAGAGGTTTCTGATGCGGTCGCGGGTCCTTCAGGATTAGGGACCCACAATCAACGGGCCCTAGAACGCATGACTAATTCGTCAGCAAAAACGAGAAGCAAATCAAGTCAGGCCAAGTAAGGCCATCCTACACGCGTCTAGTCACTGCGAAATGCTAGGAATTCGGAATAATGGGAACCTTTAAATTAGCTTTTTCTTAAATAAACAATCGTTTATCTTAATGCAACATTCGCAAGTTTCATTGTAGAATTAGATTACGTTAATGTAGGGCGAGGAATAATTGGTAATGTAGCAATATTTTAGGAAGTTAGCGAATGAAGTTTAATGAAGGTCGCGACCTAACTGCATAAATCGGTTTCAATGTTATTATTGGGGAGCTTGCACAAAGAGCGTGACATGAGGGGAACAGGGTTTAAAACCCTAACTGGGAGACATTTCTCTTATTACAAGGCTCCTATAACATATATAATTGAATTATTGTAAAAATTTTAAAATGACAGCCAAAATTTTTAACATTCTTTAGAAAACCCCTTGTTGTACTAATTTAGTCTAAGTACTTTCTATTGTGTGAAACGGTTTTCACACAATGTGAAAAAGCCCAAAACTAGTTTTTAATTTTTGTCCAAATATTCCAAAAATCCAAAAATCTTATTCTCAATTTATTCTAAGAACGCCAACAAACTCACCAACAGCTCCTGTTTTAACTGAACCTTGTCTCGAAGTCGCCTCAACATCTTCAACAAATCGTCTCAGTACTGAAGAAACTGAATTGACTACTCAGGGACTTTTTTCGTTCGCATCGTCCCCACCCATTGCAGACGCCACACAAAAATCAAACTTATCTAGTCACGATACTGATCTACTATTAGTAGTAGATGAAGTTTCAGTAAACTCATCGATCAAAAGTACCTACCAATTTTTAACAGAAGAGTCATCAAGTCAAACAGAACCATGTACCACCGATAATCAACCGAAACCTTGGCCGATGTCCTTACACTGAATCTAGTAAATAAAAAGGATCTTCCATAGAATCTACTGCAAAGAATTTTGTACCGCATACAAAAATGTCAGTCGTCAAAAACTAAGCTGAAGACGTCGTGAAATATTTCAAGTGCCACATTCCGCAGTCGAGATTCCGCTGTCAACAAGAATGGCTCTAAATAATGCCCCCGATATAGAAAAATTAGGACTTATCGTCAATGACGTTGAAGTTCATGTTGAATCACACCTTGCAAGTTAATAAAAGGACTCCTAACGATCGAAGCAAGTTTGAAGAGCAGATTGTTAGAAGATTTAATAGTACACGCATAAGACGTTGAAGACATCGAAAATAAGGCCACTGTAATTATTCGTCCGAAAGACCTCTTGGAAAAGGAAAAGGATTGTTTAAAGAAATAATGTTTGTTTATTGTTTGTACGCTACGGCACCCCTTCATGCCGAAGTTTATCGAGAAATTTACGAGATTCGAAACGCGACACTAATTTGCTTGCAGAAGGTAAAGATTAGTGGGTAATATTTTATTAGTAATTAGTATTTTTGTGAACTTTTTTTCTACTTACAAGGGAAACTAAGTTAAAAGAATTCCTGCATTTTGAATCTGGACTCAATTTCATTTTCGGTAGTAGAAGTCACCATATTCACCTATTTTGGCACCGGTGCAGAAACGCAGGAACGTCTCCCTCTTACAAAGTAAAATCCAAGCACAAGCACAAACTAAGCCTTAAGTTGAAGACGAATAGGATTATCTTAAAATTGCGAAACGACACAGCCGCCTTGTAACCTCTATAGCTCTTGCCTTTATTTTTCTGTTGCTCCGCATCATACATTTGTTGCGTGCATTAAAGATCAAAGTCAAAACACTACATTAAATTTTAAATCCAGATGAGTGAGCGTGTGAGAAGGGTATTGTGGAATCGGTTGCGGGAGAACCTGGGAGGCCCAACATGGCACACCACATACAAACTGACACAGAAAGTTCTAGAATGTTCCACATGCTTTAAAGATTCTGTGTTTAGAAACCTGGTTGGATACTCGTGGTTCTCCTAGAAAAAGGTTTTTTCCTGTTTTGCCATTTACCAGTCCATTAAAACGTTCAAGGTGTTTTCATTTAATTATTCCCTAATTCCTAAGAATTCCTAAAATATTATTGTGTTTGTTTCCAGAAAATACAACCGAGTACTAAACAAAATAAAACATTGCAATGGTACTGCAAATGAGGTAACAAATGCCAATTTTAACTTAACTCTCGAGACCTCACTTCATCTATCATGAACATTTAAGAGTGTTGCCATCACTAGTAGTCCCTATAAGAAACATACGAATAAGAACAATATGAACTATTACCGTCTCTTGCACCTAAATCAGATTTCTTTTCGTTCAATAAGATACTAAACCTCATCGAAAACAATCGACTTATGATACACTCTTCTTCTTTTTCAACAGCTAAAATATATATAGACCTTCTAAACGCACAATCATCATGATCCTCAATCACTACTTACAGCCGAAATATGCAAAACAGTTAACGGTAAAATGAACTAAACGTGTACAGTCGTTTTACCGGCTCTTGCATACATGCATAGACGCATCTAATTGAAGTTCCTTTGGCTCATTTTCGTTAAAGGTGTGATTACAGCGCATGCTGGATGCTCAAACTTTGCACGGAAACGCTAATACTACTGTTAAATGCATGCAGTACATTCACAATCAAGAAGCAGAACGAAGCTGGATCAGAACAGCTAGGTACCACTTGATTCGTGATTTTTCTTTCCTTGTAATAAAATATGAATCAGACAATTCAGCGAGTAGGTGCATTTTATCATGAATCAGCTAATACGATGTCTTCGAATGAAACATGCTTATGCACGAAATTTACGCTACATACACAAAACAATACCGACATGCCAATAATTTCCTACAAAAATATGTACTAATAATCGCTTACACAATTCGACACAAAACATTCGCGTGGAGAAAGTGAAAAAATGTTTATTTGGTTTTCAGTTGTCATTCTATTATGATTCGCTGTTTAGATTGAGACGGGCGTTGTAATCTATATGACAGTTGATGATGTCCTCGTTAAGTATTGAGAGCAGCTTTTAAGTAATGTGCGTTTATAATATAGGAATTGGACTAGTTCGAGAGGTCGACGCAGAAGATGAAGTAATTCACACATCGACCCGTATGCCGACGGTTGATGAAATACGTAGGTTCAGTACTGCTCATATTTCATCGAAAATACATATAATTGCTTCAAAAAGGCTGAAAAATCTGGAGGACCTGATTAAGCGACACGAGGAAATTAACAAGGCCCTTAATAAGTTGCACGAACTTGCAACAAGGCATTATACATATGACAAAAGATGCATCAGTAGTGCTTAAACGGCTGCAACGTCTAATCGAACAAGTACTAGGTGTGGATAAGGAAGGCTCTGCCGAGGAAGCTCCTGTGAAGATGGACAACGCTACTGTCGAAAGTAAATCATGTGGTAAGTTAAAACTATTTTTCAAGTGATGTTTAGAATTCAGTGATTTAATAATAATTGTTTGTGAATGCATCCTTAGAGATCATTGACAAGTTTCTACCAAACTTGTGAGGCAACTTTCTTAAGGACGAATAAAGCTCTACACTGGCACCCCAGAACCAAGTAATATGTTAGCGGACGGTGGCCCTTTGGGTACGGATGGGGAGGAAGACGCCATTACTTCAGATGATGAACATCACTCACTTTCTTCAATTTCAGCTTGCTGCGGTGTATTTGCATCTTGAATATTGTACTCGAGTGTTTTCTTCAATGGGTCCGGGATGACGAGTCCTTTTGACAATTTTGAAATAGAATGCTTAAGTCTTAGCTCGCTAGCTCGCCGAAAATACAATTTCTTCTGCGAGCAGCCCCTTTGCCTAATTCTCGGCACTGTCCGGTTCAAGTTTAACATTTCTAGTGCAAAGATCTAACAACATAAATCATATGCCATAATCATAATAGTATCAACCAATGCGGTTGATACTATTATTATGCATACTAAGACAACAAATGCCACATCAATCAATTAAGCAGACTACATTTTTCGGGCGTTTGTTATTATAAAGCTCGTGTAAACCTAAAACATAGCTTTGAAAATAGTACGTTTTTACGTAATTACGGCGAAATAACTTATTCCCAAGGTCGCAGCTGCAAAATACTGCATGGACGACGTGACTTGCTGGGTCCCCTAGTTGGAAAATTGGACGAGAAGGAAATTATCTTCTCGAAATATACATAATTCGTAAGCCTCATCAAAATCAACTTTTACAACTTTCACTGATGTGAGATGTCGACGAGCCCTATATTCACGATAAATGGATCGGTCTAATTGATGGAAATTATGCTGGTAAGATGAATGAAAAAACTAACCGTTCTGGGACCAACGATGCTAATGATCAATGCTAGAGCGTAGGAATCAGAGCTATATGAGCTGAAATATAGGAAATGCTGCAAAAAAAAAGTTCCAAACCGAACTGGTATTCTAACGACGATCTGTATTTAATTAATATTGACATGTAAAGTAGAATGCATAAATTTAAACCATGTGTCATGAGTCATTGCACCGCCTTATTTCTCCAACAGATTTCTCCTGACATAAGAAAAATATTCTTCAACAAACAAGTCAATTGGGAATGCTCGATTCAATTGGGAATTCATTGTAATTCTTATTAAACCAAGTTACTTACTTGTGTAGTATAAGTAGGTAATAATACCTTGCGACAAAATGTAAGCACTTTTAAGTCCGTAGATAAATGTACTAAATTTTGACTGTCTGCATAATGCTCCTCAGCATGATTTGAAAAGTTTAATGTTTACAAATTACTTCCGTTAATAACCTGTTTGCAATCAGTTCACTTCAATTAATAGGATAAATAATATGCATGAAAAATTTGCCGTGAAATGTTTTTAAATGATGTGCCGTGAAAGTGAATTATAAGTAAGATATTTTTGAAAAAAGGCAATAAATTCCAAACGCGGCACCACCTTTGCACTCATTCTGAAAATGTTTTAATGGTTAGGTTAGGTTAGGTTTGATGCATAAATTATGTATACGTTTTCAAACTTGCGCTTTGTTTTAAGCCCTAAGAACAGTGCTGGGTGCATGTTAATTTTGCTCAGAAAGTATATACTATATATTTCTTGTTATACGGGAGTAGGATACTCAAGCTTTTTTCAGATTTTTTATGACAGTGAGCTGCTTAGCTCCACCTAATCCTTATACGTCATCGAGCACAGAGCTCTCTGAGTGAGAAAATCACACACGTCTCATCACAAACTTTGCATAAGGAAAACATGTGTTGTTTTGCGAGGGATTCCAGCACGAAAAGAATATTCATTATCCATATTAAAACTGTTATTTAAATAAAATATTTAAAAAATATCACGATATCATTTTCAAAATTTGAATTCTACTTCGAATTGAACAACACAATTATAGTAAAATGTGCACGTAAAAAAATTTTTGCATAAAAAGTGTGGGAGTTAAAAGGTGAAAGATGGTAGGGTGCGCAGTTTCTGGGTGCAACAACCACCAGTCCACCAAAATATCACCAGTGACCAACAGAAAACCCATTTTTCATAAGTTTCCCAAGGGCGTTTTAGGAAGAACCTGGCTAGATTTATGCAGAAGAAAGGATGCAGTGAATATAACCTACGCCAGATTGTGTTCAGATCATTTTCGAGATGAAGACTACGAACGTAATTTGAAAGCAGAACTAAGTCCTTCTTTGTACGGACACATCCCTTCCAAATTAAAAAAAGGATGCCGTTCCGTCCCTTCATTTCCAGGAAAAGACACGTCCGCTCGGCCAAGTCTTACGGAAGTTCGTTACAAAAATCGAAATTCCAGGAAACTAGCAAGACGATTACTGGAAAAATCTGGTCAGCAGGTAAGTATTTATATTTATGCAATCCAAAAAAGGCGTTCTTGTTCTTGGAAAAAATGCAGTGACCATTAGGTTATTTTACCCAATATATTATTGTGATTTTAATTCTAGTCACTCAGAATGAAAATGCAGAAAATGAAGAACCAATGGAGGAATTGGATGAAGTCAAGGATGGTCATTCTATTCCAGAAAACCTTCCAGAAAATCAGCCGCTCCCAGATACTACCATAAGCAGTCAACGGTCTACCGTCATCGTTAGATCCGCATGTCAGGATCCTATGTATACCGCTAGGCGATCTTGGTAACTATTTTGAAGTATTATGTGAGTCTTTATTTGTGTTGCTTTGTTTGTGTTTGTCATTGCGATGTAAATTGTATTGTAACAAAATAAATATAAATGATGATATGATGATGACGATATTAATGTGTCAAGCTTATGTCCAACTTTTATAAATACACTCATTCCCGCATTGTTTTTTCACTTTCCGAATAATATGCATAAAAATGTGTAACCAATGGGTTTTTCTTTTGTCTAGGGGTGGACTTATGGTTCCCAATGATTATCTGTTAGCATGTGTGAAAGCATGCGAAAACATTTTCGAAGAAAAATTTGGGATTGATAAGATCAAAAACAGGCGCAATATTTCAGGAATTATGAAAAGTGTGATTCGACAAATACATACAGATATGGAAGTTGAGATCGTTGAAGAATTTGTTCTAGTTAGAATCAAAATTTGTATTTTAAATGCACAAAATGATTTCAATAGTCAAGTGATTTCTAAGAACCAGCGAAGACAAAACGCAAAAAAAGCGGACCAATTTAATAAAAGCCGATCAAGGAAGTGATTAGGATTGGTATTTATGTATCTTTCATTGTATGCATAATAATATTTTGTACGTGTACATATTTTTTTCTTGATTTTACTTTAAATATTAGTTATATTGGATTAGTTCAATGCCATGGCCTGTACTTCATTGTTTTGGTTATTTTGAGTAATTCGGTAATGGGCATGTACAGGAGATAATGTATTATGGAAACACTTAATACTACCAAAATACAGAATTACGGACCATGTCACTGAACTAACCCATTATTATTATACATCTTCACTGCAAAAGCGTATTACTTGCGAGTCGTATGCCTATGAATTAAATAAAGATATTCAATTGAATAAATTTTAAAAATATCTTGTATATATGTATTCTATGATTAAGAGGTCAATAAAATGATTGATTTTAAAAATTGAATATGGAAATTTTGTTTGGAGCGCATGCTTTCATTTCATTTGCTTTGCACTACACAATGCAATACAGCTCACAAAACATGAGTGAGTTGATAGGAGCATACGTGCTTGATGACGTTTTTCGTTAGTAGGTACATGTCATAAAAAAGCCATTACTTTAGTATACGTGCGAGTACTTGTTGTGCTGGGGCTTGAATTTTGCTAACTAGACCATTTCAGTTGAGCATAACAAGCAACCTCTCTGTACTTATGGGACGTTCAAGTCCTCTCGTCCCACGTCAATGCATAACGCAGCTTGAAAAGAGGAAATGTGTATGACTCTCATACAATTCGTAAAATCATTAATTGTTTGGGTCAAATTCTTAAAATCCCGTGTTTTGTCTTTCCATGTATGCACAGGCCTAAAAGACTTGACTTGTGAAAATTAAATTGTGCACTAAATCCATTTTTACCCACATGCACATTGATAAATTCCTGTGTAAAATACTTATGTTTTATGCAAGGCAGAAACTAACAAGCCACGTCTTACTCTCAGCAACTTTTTCTCCAGAGGGTACAATATACAAATGTGTGTTTCCAATTGAATTTGAAAATGGAGGAAAGGGGAGCAGAAAAACATGGTGACGTGTGGTCATTCATAAGCAATAATTGTTCCTCTCATACGGGAAGTAGGAACAGGAATTCACAGTGAAAAGAGAAATGAAGGAGCAGAGGACGAACATGAGCATGGAATTCGTTTTTGAAAAGTTGATAGCCTCATTTAGAATTTGTCCTTTTGAAAGAATAGGCAGTTTGTCATTTCCTTGCCTTACACTAAAATCGAATCATGGAGGCATGACGGATTGGAACTAGAAGAGTGTATGAAAATATTGGTGTAAGCGAAAAATGGGAGATATGCAGGAAAAAAGGTAAGTAAATTTGAATGAATGGCCGGGCATAAATTGATGCAGAATGTATTACCCAGAACAGGATACGGAATTATCAAAGTAGTGTGCATTGTGCAAGGAAAACAAAAAAATAAGTTTTTGCAGCGAGATTTTTTTGCTGGTATGGTATACGGGAACTCTTTGACGTGCTGTTCTGATTTCATGAATAGTAAATAATACAGCCTTTATGTTCGCACTCAATTTTTACTCGAAAAATTACGTTGAATTTGAACGCAAAAAGGAGTCACTCAAGGAAGGAAAACTGGTATTACGTATGTAAAATGCATAGAGGAAAGGAACTTACTTACTCTGGCCCGTGTGTAAAATTTAGATAGGTAGGACTTTTCCAATAGAAAAAGAAACAACTACCTCTGCAATAAAAGCCACGATGCGGGGAGAAATGAGAAAGCCAAATCAGAAAGCAAATCCCTTTATAACAACATTGCCTATAACGGTCTGCTTCAAGTACGTTATGTAAACACCCTATTACATTACTATGTAAATTTGTTTCAGTAAACTTTCATTGAGACAATACATTGCAAATTTTGCAAATTTATGGTTTAAACTAGCCATGACTAGTCAAGATGCAGAATTGATCTTCAGGAAATCATTTTATATTTATTCATTTTATCTAAGATGCCATAATTGTAGAAGTCTTGAACTATTTTTTTCATATTCATTCATTCCTCCGACTCCTGCAGACCGAGCCAAGGTAGTGGAGCTAAAAGTGCGCATGCAAAATAGACAACCTTTAAAATAGTTTATGAGAACTTTTGAATAAAGTCTATTTTGTTCCATTTGAAATGAACCGAACCCTTTATGCTTGTTGTTGAAGTTTGAGTTTAGCGTGAATTGGAAGAAAGGCAACAGTATATTTGCGAACCTTTCATAATCAGAGAAATAAGGTGGTTCTTTGTTCACGAACTGCGAAAAATGAAGAAATAAGAAAACATTTTTAAAAGTACAACACTAACCGAGTCTTATCATACTGCAAGATGGAGAAAAGGTGCTAACGATGACAACGCCGATTTCCCATTCAACTGGTTCGGGTTCTGCTGCTGCTGTTTTTGCTGTTAGCGTAACTGGTGAATGGGAGATGTACCTTGAGCTTGAGCCAGGGAATTTTTAGAAGTGCCAGAAACACCCGGTGAAATCATTGACGACGATGACAAAGAGGAAGATGTTGTTGTTCCATGCGCCACTCGGCTCTCATCCACTTCCGACGAAAGGTCCATTTCTAAAGACAGCTTCACGCTATTATCATCTGAGCTAATAATGTCTCCTGAGAAAAATGAAGAGAATAAGTCCATTTATTTTATAAAGGAAATATCGTGTTTAGTTTTCTTCATAGAAAGTTATGCTAGAGAGGTTATAATAATTTATTTGTTGTCTTCAATTTCATTTCCTCCCATTTTTCGCCATCCATAATCCGTAAGAAAGGGGTAATTAAGAAACGGTTTAGATTTAATGAAGCCATTAAGACAAAAAAAAGTCTGTTTGCTGCAAATTTTCTTTCCTAACGGGTGAAGATATTTTTTTAGAGAAAATATTTTCTATTCTTCCTTACCAGCATCTGAAGCGGTGAAGTAATCTCTCTGGTGGACTCAACCTAACCTGATCCCAGTTTTCGGTTGGAAATCAAAGGAATTGGGGGTTAGGAGTCCTAGGTTAGGAGTTGGCCACCAAAGTCAGTGTTGGGGTCGGCGGTGTAAAGATTTCGACGGGAAGTTGCCATTCCAGTAGAAAGGGGAAACTGTCTCGCTGAGCTCCAGTTCTTCAGTTCATTCTTCCGGGATAAAATTATTTCGTGAAACCGTAGTCATACGACACGAGAAACAAAAAGCACAGCCCTGGAAAAAATGAGATAAAAGGGATTAAATAGAATACCTATACATACGAGGAGAAGTGGATGGCGGATGCGTCACACATAAAGTCAGTCGAGGAGACCACACACATCAATTTATAGGGAATTCTTGAAAAGCACTTCTTACCATCCAATTTGTTTTTGATGATGGAGAACAAGTGATGCTCGAGATGAGACCCTCATAATTCCTCAGACCAATCACGGATTTATATTCTCTCTCTCCTATAGCTTCTGCTGCAAATAAGCTTCAACATCGTCACAGAATCGACTTTTCTCTGTGAATGAGAAAGGAAAAGCACATCATTATATAATATACACATATACAAACTTGCAGAAAATGGCACACAGGTGCAGAGCAGAAAGAGTTTGCGGATTTTTTCATGAATTCTGGAGGAAAGGAATATTCTTAGGAATAAAACAATGCATACCAACTTAATCCCTTATGCTGTTGGTCAGCGCCTTTTCAAAACACTGGAGGATTTTCCTAGCCCTAGTCCTAGCTCATCAGCCAAACAAACCTTCTGTTCCAGAAGAACTTTAAAAGTTACGGTTGGTTATAGCTCTTGTGCAATTAAAGTTCGACTCTCAATTTCTCATGGGGACTTTCCAATTTGATCTGCAGCAGAACACCCGATAAAAATTAATGCAATTCTGCAGCCATTCACTTCAACAACGTTTTTTATTCCATTCAAAGTTCTTATTTTACCTTGGGAAAGATAAATGGATGAAAAAATTCAAGTTTTGCAATATTATTATTGTCTGGTAAAATTAAAAGGAATGATGATGAAAACTCTTAATTTTCCCCCAAGAAGTTTCCTCTTTCAACTTATACAAC
>JAHZNI010002383.1:0-18618 GCA_027744415.1 Seira ritae | reverse complement strand
TTCATACAGTGACATTCACACAAAAGAAATTCTTACAATAACGTGTTTTGCATTTCGTTTCTTACAAGGCTCCGTAAACCCTCCGAATTCGTTCATTGTTCATACATATTTGCCTCTACCGAATTCCGTCACGGTTTAAAGTTTTACCCGATAAAATGATAATAATAATTTGGTGATGTTGCATGACAATATATACTTGGCATGCAAGGCTAAGCGTACATATATGCATTGTTATGTTATTCTTTGGACATTGTTCTTTCCTACCCGTCATAATATGTCATACCCAGTCATCTTCAATGGCGATGCTGATGCTATGGCATGCAGAAACTTTTCATTGTGCCTTGATATGCTGCAAGGAGCAGGGACGAAATGAGACATGCTTTTGAAATCGTCTTACATTTTTTGTTAAACGCTCCTGCTCTGAATAATTGACATTGACGCTATGATATGTATGTAAAGTTCTTTATTATTATTATTTATTTTACAGAGGTTGCAGTGTCAACCGGACCGAGTTTCATTGCGGGGATAGGCGTCGGAATAGCAATTCTGATTGTGAAGAGCATGTTCGCACCCTTCCTCTTCGGCCTGAAGTGGCTGGTGTACAACGTATTCTTCAAGGAGTCCAGTCCCTTCGAGCTCATGAAGATGTTTGTCTTGTCGCACGCTCCCGAGTCTTGGGACCCTCCCATCCCTCCACCATCCGTGGAGCATTATAGGCCTCCTCCAGTACATAATCACTACGATCACCATCCTCACTACCATGGACGGCCGTTCAGAGGTCCGCCACCACCTCCTCCGCCTCGTCACCATTATTCACCATTCCATGGACCTCCTCCACCACCTCCGCCACGTTTCCGGGGAGGATATAAGAACTATGGACCGCCGCCGCCACCACCTCCACCGCACCATCATCATCACTATGGCGCTCACACTTCCCCTGGTCCGAATTATCACGAGTTGGACTACCACTCTCCGCCGCCATTTGATATGAAGTATCAGTACTCGGAGTCCACTCCTCTGGAGCAGCATTCCATGGACGAGGATGGAGTAAGTCCGACGATAAGTCAACTGGAGCAATTATACAGGGCACAGCTCCTGGAGGAGGGACTGGGACTCAAGAGGCCGACTTATAAGTCCCTGTTGGAACCTGATCCTACCAATTCACTGGACATTGGGGATGCAGACGCCCCTGCAATAATGGATATGAACAACTCGATGGACATGAATCTAGACCCGGATCACCACGACAGTCAGTCATACATTCCGTCGACGGGTCTTCAAGCGGAAGTCGAGCATTTCGATCCTTTCTACAGTCCACTCCTCTCCAAGATTGACTCTATCTTCACTCATTTGGGGCATAATGATGAGGGATGTCGGGAGAGGGTTGTCTGCTCGATTTACAAGTTCCCTGTGAAATATGCACCTTATTCGAACCTCATCTCAGCGCAGCTTTCAAAGTAAGTCATCATTCAAAAAGCAATTTCTTTAGCGGAAACAAGTTGCATTTTATCAATCAATGATATCTATCGAAGATTAAGATGCTCCTCCAATTAGAAAAAGTGTGAAGAGGGTGTTTCATCAGTACAAGGTCAAAATTTCCTTTGATCTGGTTTGATTTGGTATGAGAAATTTCTGCAATTTTTTTGTAAGGAGTGAGTCCTTCTTGTAAAAATTAATTGCAGTAAATCGAGTAAGAAAACACGGGCGAGAATCATAGTTCAAAAATTCAAAACAAAAGTGTTTTGTTTTTGTGTGAATGATAATGATGCAGTGCAGACTCCATGACTAATCGGAATCATTATCGGGAAGTGGAAGTAGTACAAGTACAGTACAACAAGTAGCACTTTGTAATATCCAAACTTTATTATGTAGGAAGGCTCTATGTTAATCGTTATAAATTACAAAGCAGGTACCATTATTATTGGTGGTACTTGTATTCGCCTTTTTAATTCACGATGAAAATCTTCAATTCCCCACCACCGCCTCTAATTACGGGTTTCTTTTCATTCAACGGAAAACGATAACACTAAAACGATTACATACATGTTTTTGCAAATTGCCTTGTAGAGTGATGCAAGCACATAAAAAATATATACAATTTGAATTCGAATTCGGTAACAAAAAAATCTGCTCCAAATCTTTTTTTCGTGAGAATATTCTAGGGCAAAAGCAAAAAATATGAAGTTTTGAATGCAATGTGGTGACTACATATTTTAGGAGGCCTCATAAATACTTCTATTTAATTCTATTATTCACATTCTTCGGAGGTTTTTTTTTCAATTTTTTTTTCGCAAAGAGGCGTGAATAAATTTCGGCCATAAAAAAATATTCATCATTCCGTCATAGATCTCCCACGCAAAATGTGAACCTAAAGTTTTTTTGGTCTAGACCAGATAAAGAAATAAAAAAATGTGACAGAGCCAGACAAATTTAAAAATGAGATGTTCAAAGCTGAGATCGGATCAAGATCAAGGCAAAAGGTTTTATTTTGAGCGGAGGTACCTACTTCTTATACGGGCTTAATTATGATTTAGAAACACGTGCCCATTTGCAATTTATGGTGAAAACACGCTTTTTACTGTAGAATTAAGGGGAGAGGAAAAACTCTCGACGTAATACTTATTTGCATACAGTACTATCTCCTTGTCTCATCTCTCTCTGCAAAGTATGTACTATCAAAGGTGCTTAAAATTTTTCCTCGACAAACGTCAAAAGTGTCATAGTCCTTAATTCTAATGGCGGCTCCCCAGCTTGTGCTACATGTCCCATTCACATTATTAGGAACCATCACCATCACCATAATCACCTTACTCAGGCCAAACTAAAATATATTTTGCATAAATTATGTGTAATAAGAAATCTTGGTGATTTGCCTCGCCATTCATCATGCTTCACACTCTCGAATTCGATTACGAGAACAAAAAATGTGTGACGCAAATCTAATTGATTCTAGGGGATAGGATAGGAAGAGGAAGCTACTGAAACTGAAAAAATAAAAATCAAGGCTTGGACACGGTTGGTTTGACGCTGAAAATATATTTAAATTCATCATTTTTTTAGTAACCAACACGTGGAAGATTTAATCAAAGTCTCGTAGACTGTGTAGACAGTTGAAATTGGAAGGTATAACGAATAGCTTCGAACACGAACTCAACACTCCACTTGGATCACATTAGACTCCTCCAATTTCCATAGGTACCCTTGCCTAGCACTAGCACTAGCACTATAGCAGATAAGATCCATCTGCAAGAAAAAAAGCTGAGGTTGAGATGAATGATTGATGATAGCTTAAGTAAGGTAGATCAGATCAAAATCTGAGATTTTAAAGCATCTCTTCAAAACTGGAATAGAATAGAGAACTGTATGTGTCTTGAAAAAAGGTGACAGAGAATATGAATTAGGTATCTATTATTGCGTAGGTACTTGTTTCATGTCATCCTTGTGAGCACTGGCTTGATGACCGCAAAACGGTACTTATCACCAGAACTGAACAATTGTGTGAATAAAACGTAACGTAAATTTTCCTGCAGAAAGAACCTTATTTCTCTCCTAAATATATATATATAAATCATCATCGTCGTTTGCTTATTTTGCTGCGTTAGCATAACGAAGCACGACGTTTTTCTGATTCTGATGTGCTCACACGAGAGATGATCTCCACCTTGCATTGCATAGCATAGGTATTACATTAAAAGCGTTGGGCGACGACGACGGTGACAACAAAAAAAAGATCATGAGACAAGACAAGGGGGTGAATGACGACGAAGGAAGAAGAAGCCCTTATATACCATATTTTTTTCTGAAAAAAAAATGATGAGATGAGTTTTGAAGATAGCCATTTCGACCTGAATCATGCATTGCTTGTCGTCATAATTACTGTCATTGTTTTTCAATGCGCCACCACCAACCAGCCAACCACCTTTGCGCTGCGATCTGCGATGTAGTACTGTGCTAACCTTCATAGTAAAATAGATAAATGCATTGCACATTATTAAGTAGATGGCTTATGGCTTCTCTTCATTATTTTATTTTTAGACTAGTTCCCTCGCTCGCTCGCAGTGAAAATGTCAAATTAGTTTTATGCATTTTTTAAAAAAATATGTCCTCTTCGAAAAAATAAATCATCTCGTGTGTTAATTGTCAACAGAATAGAATAGCTCAGGTAGGCCAGGCCTAGCCAAGCCAGGTCCCAAAGTGGGTGGGCGTGGGACTGTGACAGGTGTAAGGAATAAGGAACAGAGAGAAAATTAATGAATTGACCGACCGACTTATTCCTTGCTCAATGCTCACTCCACTTCATTTCGTCTCATTGTTTTTGAAGAGAAAATAGAAGTATGTACATGCAAACATATAATTTTTTGGTGATATTGTGATATAATAAGGAGGAGTTAAAAGATGGATGCGAGAGATGAAAAAGGAGGATGTGGTTGTATCAATCATTCTATGATTGCTTCCCATTTTTAGATTAAAAATATTACTCTATTTTTATGAATGATTTTCTTACCTATTTTTCAGGCATCAAAGCGAGCTTAAACGACCCGTCACTCCGTCCCCGAAAAGCAGTGACACAGACGCCGTTTCTAGTCTCCCTATGGTAAAATAACTTACATTGAATTCATTAATTATGCATGTAATTAACTTGTATTTTTTGTATGGTTTAAATCAATTAATAAATTTTGTTTATCCTCAGATCACAACATTCCATCAACTTTCCGAACTTATGACTGCAGAGCCATCCTCCCCAGCAGTATCTCTGGCCTCGGCGGGATGACATGACGCTTCACTCTAGACCTACATATTTAAATTAATTAGTATCAAATTCAAATACATAGTCTGTTAAGATGACTAGGTACATACTTATAATTATAATTAATATGCAATTGAGAGAACTCGATTTCTTCTTTTGAGATTTGTTCTGATTTTCTGTAATATGGAGAGAGGGGTGATATTGATACAATATAAGAGTCTGAAGCATATCTACAAAATAAATAAATAAATACCAGTTGAAAATGCCATTTATTTACTTAGAGAAACAGGAAATGTCTTTTGTAAAAATAAAAATTTTTGCGTTTGGCTTCAATAAGTATTTGTCCTTAATTACTCAACTTTAGTAGTCGGAGGGAGAAGTAAAGGGGTTAACGGAGATATATATATATCAATATTAAAAATGCGAACCAAATTTGCAAAAAAAGGTAAAAAGGACTGCGGACTACGAAGAGGGGTATTATGCAGATACCTAAGTTCCTGATGGTATCTTATTGCGCTTGTCATGTTTCAAGTTTCTAATTTATCCTTTAGGTTTAAGCTGGTCCATTGTTGATTGAATATCAAACGACACGAATGAAGAGGTGAAGATGAGATGAGGGTGAAATGTTAATGCGAAAATAAAATGCAATTTTGCCATTATTGGACTGATCGAGGAAGTGTTGATGATGATGCAATGTCTACCTACCTCTGTCTGAGGTATATTTCGGTGTGGTTTATTTAATTATTTATGTAATAGTAATGCTTATCCTTTTGCACTTCATAAAATCTAGAATGAGTTATCTAGATAATATATTGAAGTGTAGAATCAATTAAAAAATCAACTATTAATTGTGCCCATTCCCATTATTATGTACCCTTACTAATTTATTTTGTAAATCCAATTTGTAATTAATATTGTACTTATTATGTAGTCGACGTAAATATACGTACCTAATACTGTTGTAAAAAAATAAATTAGGTTTACCTATGTATATTTGGAGGACTGATTAATATTTTTTTGAATTGTTAATTTGTACTACATATTATTATGCTGAATACTTCATACTTTTTAACTGCAAATATATGTATGTTCTACGTAAGTACTACATGACTACTCCGATGTTGTAAAGATATAATATACTTTGTACAAATATAGCGTCATTTAGCGTTCGTATTTGTATGCAGATGCAGCGGAGAGATGTTTGTGTGAATGAATAGCGACCGTTTAGTTGAAAGCGATTATGTAATATGATTTGTAATAATATGCAATAATAATTGTACAGCTGCGGCAGTATGTGTGAGCTGGATCATTTTGAAAATATATTTCGATTTCTGAAATTGTTGTGCTATAGCTATAGCTTTTCAGGCATACTTTCATTTTGTAATTTGACAATTGACAACACAATACAATGAGTAAAACAAAAAAAAGTAAAATTAAATGTTTTTTTGCAGACAATACCCTGGCCGATAACATAGAGAACTTTATTTTAATTATAAATTGGAAGAAATTATTCATCAACTTTTCTAACGTCTAAGGCACGCCTAAACATGCTGGAATGGCCGTGTCAGGAGCTCAATTTCAAATGTACCTACCTACCTACCTAAACCTACTCACAATCTACAGTCACCATTCATGATTGTCCGAATTGCCAACTGAACAGGGGCATTTCGACAAGAACAGTCGGATTTGTGAAATCACACCTACCTGCTAACTCTCCCAATCTTTCAAAAAATTCTATTCTCAAACAAACAAGAATTTTACATCAAATACCGAAGTAAAAAAGCACATCCTTCACTCATCAAGTCTTTTTGGAATACATATTCAGGTGCTCGACATGACATGGGCTACTTACTACCTTACCAATACAATTAGCCCATCTCTCTATTGATTAGGGTTTTCCTTCAATCAATGATAAGCAATATCAATCATGGAAAATTAAATTAGAAAATTGCAATCACCTTGTCTGTACGACAGTAAATGTTCTTCAGTTCTTCCATATTTTCTCGCCATGAAAACTCAAACTTGAGATTTATCCAGTTCCAAACCAAGACATGAATCCAATTTGTACATATCTATTTAGGTTATTGAACTCACCGGCGAATAAAAACGCTGTCATAGTCATAGTCATGATTTCGTAAGCAGCCGCAATTCACAAGTTTAGTGCAACCTGATTAGCAAAAACAAAATCGATGGACGTAAGCTAAACAAGAAGAAGGAATATAGTTAAATATGAGTTGTAAAAAACCCATTATGTAAATGTGAAATGGCACCGCTACTCCAAACATTATAGATTATTCTCTCTTACTCTTGTTTGATGAAGCTAAAAAAACGGAAACGGACATGTTTTCACAATCCTTCATGATGGAGCTAATGATGTGGCGCGTTTCAAACTATCCGTTGAATAGCAAGTGGATCTTAAGGTAATCGGATATTGTGATTTGTGAAGTGACTTCCGATCATCATGCAACGCAGCCCAAGCTGAAACAATGACAGCATCGAATCTGTCAATGTAATTTTTTCCGATTTATTTTTGTGAGACAAAACTAAAGCCAATATTTTGATTGTCTGAAAAAAAATATTTCACAAGTTTCTGAACAAATAATAATTTTTTTTCGGTGCATCGATAATACACAAGTTGTTGGAGGTTGGAGTAAAAAATGGGCTCATGAAATATAACAGTGCTTTCTTGTCAAAATTATTATGAGGCCGTGATTTTTCTTATTTTCTTTAAGCTCAACAATTTACTTAAACTGATAGAAGAAGTTATTTAGGAAACTGGGAGTGAATGTGAATCCAGATCCAGTGCAAATAAAAAGACAGTATAAATATCTGAATGGGAGAGAAGAAAGATCTCAATCCGTTTCTGTGGTTAATCGTGAAGTGTTCAACAAGAAAATTCAACAGTTTCTCAATAAAACACCTAGTTTTCGATAATATAGATAATTTCTGATCCTCTACAATTACATACGTTCTCAGAAATGCATTTCCTCAAAAGTAAGACAAAAAGTTAATTCATATTGTTTTTGTACGCAAAGGAGAAAGCGGAACTAAGGAGTGGAGAAAGCATTTTCTAAACAATTTTCAAATTCGTTATTTCTTCCATTTAGATTTTGACTTGTCACAGTCCATGCTGCTGTGGTATGCACTCCTCACAATCTCTTTGTTTTCCGGAGCTTGCCTCGGAAACTCTGAAGAAGAGCATGAGCACTCCAGTGAGGGTGAAAGTCTGAAGCCGCATTCCAGGCAAAAGCGTTTCGTGTATTTCAATACCCAGTCACCAGTTGATATTGGTACGTAGATTTAAGAATTAATTAGTGACAATGGTGTTAAAAGCTCATTGTATTATTTCATGAATTTATGATGAACGTTGATTTTAAAATATTTTTGTTGGGGAAGAAGTTCCACGAACGGACACTAGGAGGCACGCGCCTCGCCAGCAGTAGCCGTAGGTTTCTACGACTTAGCTCATGAAAGTGATGATTTTTTTGCAGGTCTCCTAATAACCGTGCCGCTCTCATTCGCATTGCCAACATTCAACCTGAAGACATCTCGGAAGTTCAAGAGATCCGTGATGGAGGAGAACGATCCGTTGGCCAACATGACTTCCGAAGACATTCTTCCAAGCGACTCATACGATGACCCTGCATACACCACAGAGCTTGGGAAGATGACGACTTACTTCACGATTCTGGAGGTAAGTACATGTTTACACTACCTATGTGCATTCCATATCATAACGGTACTGGTACCAAAATTCCGAAATTGTTGCGCATTGCTGAAATGACTCAAAATGCAACAATCGCTCTCAAACCATTCAACTCAACTAAAAAAGATTAGAGCGAAAATTACGTGTCCGAATGAACTAACACTCTTGTAGGATCAGGATGACAGGGCTTTTGTTTAATTTGATTGATGTG
The DNA here is from genome assembly GCA_027744415.1 of Seira ritae. NCBI lineage: Eukaryota > Metazoa > Arthropoda > Collembola > Entomobryomorpha > Entomobryidae > Seira > Seira ritae. The sequence continues at coordinate 9,954 of JAHZNI010002383.1, read as the reverse complement.
TCGTCATGTCGTCACACCGTAAAAAAATATCTGAAGGTCAGTATGCAATGCATGCACTTGGGTAGGAAGTAAGTAGGCACACAATTAGATAGAATCGGAAACTATAAATTCCCGACTAAAAAAGACAATCTAATCCAAGTCCAAAAGCTAGATATTTTATGGACAATAATAATATTAGAAACCTCTGGGGACTCACTCAAGGTTACAAGGAAAGTGACCACACAGAATTTTTTTCTATTAAAAAATTTCCAGCATTAAATCATTGCGTCCATCCGACAGTAGAATAATATGTATTGGCTGTTGACTATTGGCTATAAACAATGAACTAAATAAAAAAGGGTGAATTGCTACAATACAAGACTTTTTTTTAGATCTTTGCTAAAATAACAAATAACCTTCACTGTTCCCAAAGATATATTACACTTTTATTTTTCATTTTTGGATTCCTCCACAAATCCGAAGAAAGTAACCTTGAAAACACGAAATCATAAAAAATTGTTTTGGGATTCATGCGAGAGTACGCGACTCCGATAGAAAACGAAAGATCACTTTTATGACCGCAATTGAATTGAACATGAAAAGATTTTCCTTTCTAAATAGCTATACATACATACATGATCTTTGCAGACGTGTTGATTTATGGTCATTGCTAGATACGATTTTTTTTATCATGGCAAAGCTTTTGCTTCCCTCTCATCAATTTATTTTTTTACAAGGAAATTGGGTGAAATAATAATAACATTTCTTCCCAAAAATAGTTTTGATTGTCCAGAGTCATCCTCTCTGGATATTTACCTTCGTTCCTGTATTTTGTCTTAATTTTTTGTTCTTCATTTTCACCAACTGTCTTGTCTTGTCTTGCCCTTGCCTCTACTCTACTGCTCCATTTTCTCTTTCGTTTCGTGTTTTTGTGTTCTTGTGTGGGCAAAAAATACATACATACTACCGACCGATGTCCTTGAACTTGAGTGAATGGATTGGATTTTGGATTCCAGATTTTTTTAAAGAGTTGTTCAGCAAAGCACAGCGAAAGTAAAAATATCCTGACAGATGTGCAATGATGATAAAGATTTTTCTTTTACCTGTGGGCATTGTTCAATTTTTTCCCCTTTGAAAATTGAAAAAAAATCAATAATAATTGGTAAAGTATTGAGTTTCCACTTTCCACTGCAATTTTTTTTCTTCAAAGTCATCCACATCTGAAGACAGGGATAGGACTAGGACAAGGCAAAGGCTAGTGTTTTTAGAAAAATTAGGGGACTTTATATTACATATATTAAAACAATATATACATATGGAAAAAGTTGATTGAATTAGATGATCTTGATGATAATACTGAGGAAGAAGATAGGGCAGGGGGACAATGAGAAAAATGAAGCTGGTCTTGGTCTTGGTCTGGTCAAATATAAATTAAGTAAAGTGAGGAAGGCATTATGACACATCTTGTATTTTGTATCCATGCGGGATTACTACATTTATTTTCTTCTCATTCTCGGGCCTGGCTCTGGCTATTTATTATCATTCACATCAAAAGATAAGAAAATTTTTCTCGGGCAAGTGTGCGTGTACCCTCAGAAAATATTAATCCGAGTGAGTGAGCGAGCGAGTGCAGGACTAGCCCTAGCCCCTTTGAAATCTTAGGTCTTCGGTCCATCTTCATCCTCATCATTGTGCCTTTAATCATACAGGATTAAAAGTGTAAAGGAAGAAGCAGGAGCAAGAAGATATTAGAAGAAGTGCCAGAGACCTTGAAATCTTGAGTACTCCTCAGTGAGGAGAGGGCAATGACCTAATGAGAGAGAAAAAGTTCAGTTCAGACTTCAGACTACTATTCCTCCTCATCAAAAACTAGACTGCACTGGCTTGGCTTGGCTTGGCTTTGGCTGTGACTATCTATTACGGCTGGCCTAAGAAAGGGCTTCTTCTATTACGCTTACTTTTATGTATTCATGAAAGGGCACCCTGTTGGCTCCATCAAATTCCGAAGTGCATGCATGACAACCATTCCTCCGATGATATGATGTTGAGAAAGAAGAGTAAAGATACAGTCAAAGTCGACCTGGCCTGGGTTCATTTAATTTTCAAAGGGGGTGATAGTGATGGTGATCTAAAACTGACTTGAGCTGAAGAAATTATATTTTTCTTCTTTCTCCTTCTCTGTGTCTCTTAAAAATTATCATGCCCTTTTTCAGTTAAGTAAGAGTATTATTATTATTATTAGCATATTACGAATATAAAATGACTTTAGATGATGATGATCATGATCATCATCCAACCCTTCCGTTCCTCTACCAAACTAATCTACCTTGCATTGGTAAGTATGGTGCATGCGAAGGAATCTCAATCTCCGAGAGGCAACATGATCATCTCATGGAGGTCCCTAGAAAAATTTGAATATATAGTAATGAGGAGAGAGATGATAGGAATAGGAAGGACCTTTTGACTTAGGTGTACTATCTAAATCTACAAGACAAAAAAAATAGATGATTACGCCATGCAAGCTCCGCTCCAGCTACAGCTGCACCATTTGATTTTCTGGATGGTGAGCACTTGGAGTTTTTAGATCGCTGGCTGAGGCTCAGACGCTAAGGAAAATTTATGCATGGATGGGGGAAAAGTTGACTTTTTTCGAAGATGATGTGGTGGTATAATGGTGGTATGTATCCACATCCACAAGATATTATGTACTTGGGATATTTTATGTCCGTTGGAATTAGAAGAAATTCATTGTTACTATTTTATTTCCTTTTGTTGTTGCTATGTCGTTTTAATGAGACTCGCTACCATACACGTTATCCTTTAGATTTAAAAAAATGTAATGAATCAGGAGCTGCACAAAGAAAGTAGAGTAGACTTGGCAACAGCATCTCTGATTGACTTTTCACTCACTCAACACCAACGCCCAATAATAATTAATTGTCCTCGTGTGATGCATTGCATGTAGCATGTTTCTTAAATATATTTTATATGCGATATAGTTTTACGAAATTTACTCATCCATTTATTTCCAGATCGCGGAAGACATCTGCCAGCAGAGGATCATTTGCGAAGTATTCGCTGAGCCAGAGAAGTTTAAGCCCGTGAGTGACATCTTCGAAAGAAAGCTGACGTAAGCAGTAAAAACTTTATTTTAAGTGCTTTCATTTTGCAAATTAAGTATTTCCCACAATAGTAATTACTTCTTGGAAAACGCGTCCCTACAATCTCGCTAAAGTAATAGGGATGATGAGGAATATGACGAGGCATTTTTATGATGACCATTGCATGTAATAAAGCCAAGCTATGTGATTGTGATTAATTTTTTTAATGCAATGCAGGGTGGACCGTGGACCGGTGCCTGAGAAGTACTCCAGCCGTTACTACAGATACGTGAAGGCAATGCAGGAAGGGGTGAGTGGAGGTGAGACTGGCTGTCAGAAGGAGTTCAAGAGGTGTCCCTACTCGGCCCAGGAACGACTGAACATGCCAGCCCTTCACTTCTGGACTTACCTCACCAACATCCTTCGCATGGAATTCCGGGATGAATAACGGTTCCTCCTTCCTTTTTCAAGGTGCAATGCAAGTGTGTGAGAAATAAAAAACGGAGAGGGAGACCACCACCACAACACAAACACAATAATATCAATAATACATACCTTTTAAGTAGGAGTTGTAAAATAATCATGGTGGAATCATCATCATTGTTATCATTACTATTACATTACAGCTACCAGAAATTTTTTTTACCCCTTTATTCACTGGTACAAATAACGTCATAAAAAAGCTCGACTTTAGTTTGGAAAATGCAACCTTGTCTTATTTGTCAAGTTTTATTTTCTTCAAAAAATATATTAGGTACATTGAATACTGTTAGCTTTTATGGTGGTAGTAGTTGTAGTGATATTGGGTGGGTTATTTTTTTTATTTTGATCATCATTGAGCTCTAAAAAAACGTTTTCCTTGATTTTAATTTCTTACTCGTGGAAGGATATAATTTTAAAATTATTATTATTACCCATTACTCCTGTTAGCCAATGTAATGTAAGTTATGTTTTATGATGTCAAGGTTGTCGACGTTGCATAAAAAATATGAAACTGGGAAAACTTGTGCTGACTTACTGTCTCTCCTCGTGGATAAAACACTAAATAATAAAAAGTGAAAATGGAATTTTTTAAAAGGAAATTATGCTTATTTTGCATCAATCGCGTTTATGGAATAGTTTTCTCTGCAAGAATCAAATTTTTTATGAGGATATAGAATATTTAATTGCTAACATGCTCTTGCTCATCATCATCATGAAGTGGACGCCATGCAATGCATGCTGACACCGAGACAATCAAGCAATATAGACTGTCTGAAGAATGGAAAAAGTGTGGTCGGTCCAAATGCAGGAAATTTTTTTTTGATGGAGTCAGGAATATTTTATTTTGCAACTTCAGAACCCCAGATCAGTGGCAGTCTCAGATTCCTCCATGAACTAAATTAATATGATCCCAAATGATGACGAGGATGCAGATTGGAAATGAAACCCGAGTTGGACAAAATCTTTTGAAGACGGACTTTGTACTGCGGTCATTCTTATTTTGGATGATGATGATGATGATCCTGATTTGATGTGATGATAGATGATAAATAAATAACTCATGCTAAGGTTCCGTGATATTCGATACTGCAGTTTGCAGATTGAAGCAAGAGTAAAAATAAAGAGTTGACACAAATTTAGAATAATAAGTTATTCAGTATCAAAATATTCGCATTTTTTTTATTTCATTCCTCTCCTCGATTATGAGATTGTATAGCATTTTATTGTAAATAGAAAGAGAAAAAAAATTGACGAAATACTATATAGGAGCAATGTATTGTAATTGTAGCATAATGACATAGTACATAATAGAATGGAACTACTGCGGAAACTTAATACATTTTCTATCATCATCACCCACCATCATGTTCTTCCCTCCCCTCCATCTTGAATCTTGACTTAAATCCTCTTACACGAACATAAATTATAATATAATATAAATTGATATTTATCAAATCATCTACTTTTGCTGCATCCAATTTTCGGCGCATTCGCAACTTAATTAATATAAAAACCAATCGAATTCACAATTCAATACGTATTTCTCACAAAAAAAAAATTCACTCGCACTTCGCAAACAATGAATTCTTGAAATAGTATTTTTTTTAATTCTTCAAACAAAAAAGGTAGGTTATGTATCATTATGAAGCAAATACGAACTCAAGCTATTTAAAATGACAATGACGGTTGGACGTTGGACGACGAGTGGGACACAAAGTGTCAACAAAATCTATCATTGCCTTGATGGAAGCGGAATCTCAGCGAATGATATTAAGCAAAAAAAAAATATTTCTACATAAAAATTGTTGAATAATTATTTATGGCATTATTAATTTAATAGGTAAAATAAAAAACTTTGATAGCATAGCATGCATCGGCGGTTCTGATTTTAAAATAGCAATAATAAATCGTCATCATCATTTTATCATAAAATAATAATACCAACTGTAAGTATTTCCCTATTTCTGTAAGTATCTATGCATATTGATAATGATAATATTATATCATATCCCATTGTTCCGGTGTAGATGTAGATGTAGTTTCCGGTTGGGTTGATAGGGACATTTCTTGTCTGTTTTACGTTTTGATGATTTTTAAAATATTGTTTCTTGTAAAATATATATTTCTAGGTAAAATAATAATACATGCACATACATCTCTCTCTTTCTGCAATAATAAATTTTTTATGGCGAAACAAAGATAGTAAAAAAAATTCTTAAACCCTAGAAAATTATTTTTTTTTAATATTGTATCTATATTTTTAGGAAACTCTTGGCTTGATTTTTTTCTTGTGATATTATAATAACGTTTCATAATATGTAATTTGTGTCTTAAATATTGTTAGAAGCTCATTATTTTAAAATTCGCAACCCAACCAACCCGTTCGCTGTTGCTGTTGTGTTGTCTTGTCCGGTTATCTCTTTTCTAGCGTTGCTTGGTGGTCACAACGGGCATCATCTCATCGAGGAGGAAGCGCTCTTTGTTGGAACTGCTCAAGTTTGGTATGGAGAGTTGGCGGAGGTGATGATGATGATGATGATATTGATGGCATCTCCTCAGAGAAGACGAAGATGTGGCCGCCGATAAATTTTGGAGAGAGGATCCGGGTCGAAGCGCTGCCGACGTGCTTCCAGTTCCACATTCCTCCTCATAGCATCCTGGTTCGGGTCTGAAGTTGCCCATCATGATCATCTTGTGCATAAACAGTGGAGGAGTATAGTCGTCATCCTCATCATCATCCTTCGCTGATGAAATGATTAAGAGCTGGAAAAAATAAGAGCGATCATGAATAAAAAAAATTTGTTGTAATTATATTATATTACGTGCAATGCATGCACCGAAAAAAAAATTCATTAAAAATTCTATTGAATCCAGTCCAACTTCAAGCAAGAGCAAGTCAGGCTAGGCTTTAGGATTTCATTCCATTCATGGAAAAAAAAGTTTTCAGAGGGAGGATGAGATGATTGGAAGAAGAAGTGGGAGATGATGAAGAAATATAATTGATAAAGTGAGAAGGAGAACATGAAAAAAAATTATGGTACTCGAGACAAAAACACGGATTCTTTAAACTTTCTAGTGAAGAACGTGTGCACGATATCATCATATCACATCATTCAGAGCACATAATTTTTTTTATCTGCCCTAAAAAATCTATTTAAAGACGAGGATGTGGAAGATGGACGGATGAACGCCTACGCACGCATACACATAATAATATTATGCATATAAGAATTCAATTGAATATCTAGTTTTTCCACTGCTCTTTGGAGTAAACGAAGCATAATAAAGAACACGATGGACAAGATGTACCTTTTCCACTAGGTACCTCATATAATCCAAACGAAACGAGGTATTAATATCAATAGCTATTGCACTAGCACCTTCATTTTAACTAATCTTTCATTGAGATCAACTTCTTTTATTTTTTTGCAAAAGGAAAATAGTAGACTACGACTACTACTACTACTTCCATTTCCAAAGAAGAGCACGAGAGCGTAATATTATCTTTATGACGTGACAAGACAAGACAAGACGCCACAAGCCTCTCAAGAGGGGATTTCCTCGGAATAAATTTCTCCAGAAAATAGAATTTCGTACATGGACCTGCTCTGCTCTGCTGGTGAAAATATTGCACTGGAATGGAACAAGTTTTTTTCTTCTTCAAGACATTCTCTGGAAAAATATATAAGATGCTTTTTAAGGAAATCCTGATGACTCATTCCATACCTCTTTAGTAATTTGCGTGAAGAACCGTGAAAACACGTTGCAAAAATTTTTGTTTCTTTATAAAAGGGCAAGGCTTTTTGCGTGAAACCGGGAGAGGGTTTTTTTATGCCACCGAAGAACGAATGACGACTGACCATGGACGTGGAGTGGAAAGACAGAATCTGCGTTTCTGCATAGGCCGGAGGGTGAATGGGTGAAATGCACAAAATGTAAATGACGTGTAGCGCCGGCTCCTCCGGCTCCACATTGCATTGCCATGCCAATCTGAATCAGTCTTCAAGAAGAAGAAGAAGTCGAAAACAATGCAAAAGCGGGCTAGGGCATAAAAGAGATAATATTATGTAGCCGGAGTTGTAGTGGCAGTAGTAACCCACAATTGAAGCTGTTCCCTTCATCATCATCATCATCCTCCTCCTCCTCCTCATTGCGTTATTCGTTCATGTCTCAGGATTATTATATCTAGTTGGTCAATGGAAACCACCACAACAAAAAACAACTTTGAATGTAGTACCATGCATATTATCCTGATCATCATCATGATGATGATCATGCATTGTATTCTATTGCATTGCATTGGTTACAGTTCATTCATGAATCATGAAGGACCGACCGACCATTATTGTGCTGGTCGTTTGTTCTTCACTCTTCTTATTCTTTCAGTCAATTTTTTTTTCTCCACTGGTCAGCAAACCTGGACTGGACCAAGCCAACTACATATACAAATGATGATGATGAAGAAGAATTTTTTTTATCTATCTTCCTCACTGACCACCTCACCATCACTTGAGCTAGCCCAGGCCAGGCCTGGCCAGGTTGCGTAGCTGTAGTAGTACATATTTTAATATGATGATGATGATGATGAGCAAAGAAAAAGCATTCGTATGAATTATCGTGATTCGTGATATAGGAAACCCGGGCAGGTGTAATGTAGCAGTCATAGAATAGATAGAGGTAGGGCATGGAAATGGTTTGATGGTGATGATGATGATGTGATCACGTTCATGTCTATCCATGTCTGTTGCAGTACCTACTACCTACATTGCATCTATTACTATTACGTGTAATTTTTTTTATTCTTTTGCAAGCCCACATCACATCACATCAACTTTAGGAATAGGAATAAGTAATGCCATGAAGAGAAGACAGTGCCTACTTATTCTACTACGTTCATTCATGGGAATGCAATGCAATGACGATGATGATGATGAAGATGATGACTGCTTGCACAATGGAGCAGAAGAAGAGCAGTCAGTCGCTAAAAAAACAAGGTGAGAAAAAGAAGCGCGGATTGTGGATGTGGTGAATGCTTCTTTTCGTACGCATTTCTCTGGACTGGAGCTTTGAAGCTGCGTGTGTTCAAGTTCAAATTTCAACCTGTTACACATAAGTACATACACGGAGCGGAGCACTTCTTGTCTTGCTCCTCTTGCTCTTGCTTCATTTTTTTATTTGATGCGGTGGCAGTGATAATGATAAGGATTTCGCAAATTGCAAATTATGCCGGCTCAGTGAATTTCGCAAAACAATGGTTTAGTTTAATGCTTTACTCGATGACCAAAACTAGGATTTCCTGTCAGGTCGCTTATCTTTATTAACATTTGCTGGAGAGTGGAGAAGCTTAATTTAATTACGTATGTAGCAGGCTCAGACAAATTAATTGGACAAGACAAGTGTAAAGGTCGTTCAAAATGTTATGACTATGACTGTGGTGGTGGTGGTGTTCATTGTCGAGCTGAGTGAATGCTCACAGGAACAGGCATGTTTTTTAAATCAGTAGAACAAGGGGGTAAGTAGGTAAAGATTATGAAAGGAGGTTAAAGCATAGATAATTTTTTTATCACTGTCATGTCATACATACATACATAGATACATGCTTCACCTCAATTGCGTTTCTCTCCAAAAGTGAGTCATTTAAACGAGTGCTTTCTTCGAAATACTGAGATCTGAGATGAGCCATTTATTTACTATTCCACACGAGCCTCTTCTCTGCCGGCTGCCGGATGTGGGTCACTGGCCTGGCCTACCTGTCGATGTCGACTTGGTTAAATATGAATGGCATTTTTTTACCTTTCTCAGTAAAAGTCCATAAGGGCGACATCATGCATTTGGATAAATGAAAGAGGTAAGAATTGACAAAAGGCATTGATAAAAGTGGAAAATGCTTTTTAATTTCTTTATACGATGCCTACACGCGTCCTCTTAACCGATTTCGTCTGAGCAGGGAAGAAATCCCATTGCCATGACATTATCATTATTTTTATGCGCCAGGAAAAGCAGGTGTAATGAAATGAAATCAGTGCATGATGCAAGCACAATCATATTATATCATATCATATCACTGCCCTTCAATTCACAGGTCCATTGACTCAACACTCAACTCAACCCTTTCAAATTCAAAAATAAAAATCTAACCACATTCTTGATACTAGTGCCCCCAGCTCAAAAAAAATATAACGGTTTCTAATGCACTCGCTGCTGTTCACGTCACATTCAAAATTATTCATACTCTGACTCTGCTTGTTATGCTGCAACAGTAAAAATGTTACTGCATCTGCATCCATCCCAATTTCATTATTACATTACATTAGTATAGTATAGTATAGTATAGTTCTTTATTTGACCATATTGCCATCATAAACGGTCATAGATACAAAGTTTCGAATAA
>JAHZNI010002382.1:0-23573 GCA_027744415.1 Seira ritae | reverse complement strand
GACGGATGAACGAACGTGAATAAAGTGCCCTTATTATAACCCTTGCGGTGCGACCTATTCTGCACCTGTAGCCGCTTCCGTAATAGCTTATTCCAATTGTACACCTTAGGTGCCCTTTTGAGCCTTGCCTTGGCTGAAAAGAGGGAAATGTGGAGTGGATTCTGATGGGCTCCTTAAAACATACCTACTCCTTTATCGCTAATCAAGAGCCCTTATTCTTAAGCAAGCAATAGCAAAGCTCTAAGATGCCAGCTTGATTTTTGATGTGAAGCTGATGATGATGATGGAAAAAAGGCGGCCTTGCTCCTTTCCCAACTTCACCTCACCTCACCTGGACTGGATTTTTTTTTCTTCCAAACTACAACCCAGACTCGCCGGACGCGACGAACAATATCCGTGAACAAACAGTTACCATACGGCATGCTGTAGAAACGTGCTTGGTTGGGTGATTTTCAGCTTTTACTGGAAATTTTTTATGTTGTGTGAAATCTCCTGTTTACCTGATTTTTTCCTCACCTCCTCCAACGCAGGATATTAGAGCCATTTCAGAGCGGATAGCTGAAATCCGTTTTGAATGGTCAGATTTTTATTTGATAAACTTCTATGAAAGGATGTGCTAATACATACGTGAAAATCTTGCGGAGGAAGGAAGTTCCGTTTGACGTTTCAAAAATAATATGACGTTTAATATCGAAACCCGAAAAAAGCAGAGCAGAGTGGAAAGTGGAACGCAGCCAGAATTTATAAATAGGGATGTTCGATGTGATGGATGAGCCTTTAAAAGCTATGGCAAGTTTCAGGTAGGAAGCGGACGTTCGCATCCTTCCTTTAAAAATTCATCTAGATTGCTTTTTTCAATGCTTGGATTTCGACCGTTGTCGATTTTATTTTTATTGCTTATTTTATGGACCGTAACTTGAGACCAATTAGTGCAAAACGTTTTATTATATATCGTGAATGGAGGATTTACTTTACAGGGAATAAGGATCGCCAATTACCTGAAGTTTAATCCTCCTCTGCCATCCTCATCTTCCATCGTCCCACGAAGCTGTCACGGTTTGTCCTACGGCTCGACATATTTCATACTACTAATAAATAAAATTGGCAAATTATTCTGGATTGACTTAAAAGGAGAGGGGATGTATTTAAGCCATCGGCTCTTACAAAATAGAATTGCTAATGATTCATCCCTCCTGCTTCATTGTTTCTATTTCCGAGCTAATCCATTATTCGATCGATGGGATGATTTCATTATCTCTTCATAAGAAAACTTGTTCTGCACAGTAACTTCAGAAGAATTGATGGGTGATAAATAAACGTTTTGTTCTGTGAAAGGCTCAAAGTTTGATAAACAAAATTCTATTAAGGTGCGCAACACAGTTTTCATAATACGTACATACATACCTATTGTATGTGATTATTGAATGCTTTTCGAGGATGACTAAAGGTCTAGGATTCCTCGAAGTCTGAATAATCCGAACAAAAACCTTTTTACGCCTCGTTCTAATTGATTTTTCCTATCGACGCTTTCATAAGTCTTTTACATCATATTTTTGACAGTAATTGCATATAATATGTATTTGTTATTCATATTTAGCCTTGGAAGACCTTGTCAGTCGGCATCTTTTTGACGGAGAGATGAACTGGTGTCAACAACTTGACATCTTGCTTCTCATCGAGCAAACACTCAAGGAATAGTTACAACAATGAGGTGAGGTACTTTTTCTGGTTGCGTGCTGTAGAAAAACTCGTAAATGCATACGTTTTGATCTTGAAAGAGGAAAGAAGTTATAAAACAAGGTATGTGGATGAAATAATAACCTAAGCCTGTTCAATAGAGCTCATCTGAGCTCTAAGGTACTTTCCCATAAGTCACTAACAAAACACAAAGGCATAGTAATAAAAATCATCTGCATCATCATCATTATCATCATGAAGACAGAATCACATGAAAATTACGCATCCAAACGTTTTTGAAGCATGTAGTATTTCCGTATGCACCACTTCCTTCGAGAGGGGAAGGTAGGTACAAGGCAGTACGAAGTAAAATATTTGTGAGACTCAGACTCGAGTAAACCACAGAAACATTGAATTTTAAAACGTCTCATGAATTTCAGTTTTAGTAATGCATTTAGGTAGAAATGAAATTCCAACATGAGGTGAATAAAATATTCGGACCCTTTCAAAATAAATGCTTCGCAGTTGGCTAGTGTGATGTGATGGTGCGGATGAAAAGGGCAAAATAAAAATTAGATTATGGCAAGAAGGCAAGGTGTTTCATGTTTGCACGCATACTTAACTATGTGTTTCAGTTTCTGGCGAAAAGTGATGACTCGTCCCTTTGAATTTTTTTTCAGAGGAAAGCAAAATAAACTTAAAATTGGAGCAAAACGTAGAAGAGCAGTTGGTAGGTTGCACAACACAACCAACCTGACAAAGGACGAGGGATGATGATGACTAATATGAATATGAGAATACATTGCATTATATCAATAATTTTTCAGGAAGGGTGAAAATGGATGTTGTTGACCCAGTACTTGATTCTGGGTATTGTTTATTGTGAAGATTGGTAGGAAGAATTTTTCCCTGTAATTTAGCAAACCATCCCAGACACAGACAGAAAGACAGACATTTTGCAAACGAAAGCAAAAATACTTCGTGTGAAGATGAGGGGGCAGCCATCGAGCAAACACTCAAGGAATAGTTACAACAATGAGGTGAGGTACTTTTTCTGGTTGCGTGCTGTAGAAAAACTCGTAAATGCATACGTTTTGATCTTGAAAGAGGAAAGAAGTTTTTTCCCTGTAATTTAGCAAACCATCCCAGACACAGACAGAAAGACAGACATTTTGCAAACGAAAGCAAAAATACTTCGTGTGAAGATGAGGGGGCAGCATTGTGATTAGATGCCTACAACTTTAATTCTCAATAAGTGAATATGAAGTCCCAATTTGTAGATGAATTTTTCATAATTTTTAGTAAAATACATATTATTTTATAATATACAAATTCAATATCAATTCACAAATTAAAACAATTTATTTTAAAGTCTTTCAAATAAATAAATATTCGAAGTCTTTGTTTAATAAAATCATGATAAAATCCGCTTCGGACTTTCAACTCGATGCGAATAATTACGCATTTAAAAGATTTTCTTAAGCGTACTATAAAATTAATATCAACGCTACAAATCATCAGTTTATATATCTGGGAAAGCGCTTCCAACATAACGTTTTCCTTGCCTGTAACTATAATGGGTCTGTATGTTCACGTCCTTCCCATTCAATTTCACGGGACATCTTGCCCCAGGACGAGCGTAGAAGCAAACGCTATAAAAATTGATTTTTATTAGGCATTATTTTTAGATTGGTCACAAAAAGCATTTTAGCTAGGCGAAAAATGAGGATACCTGTATATCGCGATTTCAAATTCAGGAGACGTTCCAACGAACATGCTGCTAATTGGTTTTTCCCATTGGTTCCAGTCGAATTTGTGCTTCACAATCCTTCCTTTCTGCAGAAGTATAAGTAAGGTACAAATTATATTTAAAAGTACACAGTAACGTACATGTAGGGATTTCTTTTAAGAGGGTCTTGGAAGATTACGAAGGTATTTATTTGTGACGTTAATTGAAATATCGAGAACTTCAAAAAATCAAACTGGCTTTTAAAATGCTCCCCGAAACATTTTTTCTGAAGGCAGGAACAGGAAGGCAGGGTTTACAATTCAATTCTTAATACTGTTTGAATAGGATATACCACCCCTGAACCAACCTTCCTTTCATTTATCATCATCCGAGACTTACGTATTATTCCTCATCCCGAGTTTTCTTTACGAATTTGTAGCAGATTTGTAAAGCAAACAAGACCGAGATCCTTTTTTGATAAGCCATATCCTTCTTTAATTTGTTTGTACAAGTTTTGTTTGGATAACAACGACATTTCAGAACGAACGAAAGTGACAGGATTCTGTCGGTTTCTAGCCAAGACTCCCCAGCGAGAGGAAGAGGAAATGGAATTGAATGGGATCTTGTAGAGAAAATATGTCTTTATCAAAATCAAATATTCTGTGTGAAATAGGATTTTATCCCGAGTAAAGATGACAAATTCTAAGGAAATGCTTGAATATTTCATGGGAATTACATAATATTCTTAGTGTCACTCACATTTCCAAGACTGACATAAGGTCCGATTTTCCCTTTATAGTTCAGGTGGTTGTTCTGCTCCTCCTTGCTGAAGAACACCCAGTTGTGGAAACCTTGCACTTTCTGCTGCTTGATTTCTCCCAAGAAAACATGCTAAAAGAAGATGAACATTATTAATTTAGGAAGCTCTTCCCTTCGTTTATATATTCTATGCGAAAAGTTACAATTAAGTAAATATGTTAGCACTGGATGTCGTAAAGTTTGCTATTGGATTGGATAAGCAGTGATAAAACTTTAATGGAAATCTCTAGTCTTCAGAATGCACACCTCAAAACCGGACGATCCCAAAGTTCCATTCTCCCTTGAGTAGAGTCCGAACCAGATCTGATGAATGGCTTCTCGGAAAGCTCTATCATTGTTACGATAACTTCCATTTGCAAGTCGCTTTCTTCTTGAGATGAGATTTTTATCAAGCAAAAATTTTTCGGCTTTTCCTGAAAGCATTAAAATAGTTTCTTGAAGGTTTGGGAAAGTGAATGCTTCTAATTTCGCAACGAGAAGACTTGAAAATTGCCTTACGCATTACGCTCGTTGGCATTATAGCATCAAGGAATGCAGTCTCTTCTTGAGTCTCTTGTGATGTGACAACCTCACTATCGCCGACAGTTGCCACGTAGTTGTTGTGCAGAGGAAGGAGTTTCTCTATTGTTGGTTTTGTGTAGGCGGATGGTTGTACTGTCAGAAGTCTGGATAAAAAGAGTTGAATTTGGGTTTGATAGCTTTATACGAATTTCAGACAACTTTTAATCTGATTATTACTAGACTCAGGCTCAACTGTGTTATATTGCCTGACAAGAAGGAAAATACAGAACAGGATATAAATATTAGCTGAGTAAAATATTTTGATTTGAGAGAACAGGAAACTTTCGTTTTTTATCATGACATTTAAATTCTTATCCCATCCCTACGGGTATTATAATGCAAGTTACGATAAACACGAAAGACTTACGGCAGTGGGGCATTATCTCTGTGAGAATGGAATGAGGTTGAACCTTGCTGGTTCACGGTAATGAGATTGGCACAGTTATTGACATCAGCCGCGAGCAAGGCTTCTGACAGAGTTTGCAGCTCTGCGTCCGTGACGGAGTCTGGAACATGGAAACAAAACTCGGGATAAACAATGACTTCGGGGTAAAATGAGTAAGGCTTAAAATAGCTCTTTAAATAAGCTCTTTGGATTTAAAATAAATTTTTTCCTGCCCACGTCAGATTTACCCTCATCGAAACAAGTCGTTAAATAGTCTCCACAACAGTCTTGATGTCTTTTACATGCCTTGTTGCATTGGCAAGGATAGTCAGCATCGTAGCCTCTTTCGTCACAACTTCTTCCATCTGCCTGACAGCTCATGCACTGTGCCACATAGTCAGAACAACAGTCTTGAAAGTCAATACACCTTGCATTGCATTGACACGGCAGTTGTTTATTGTGTCCTTTTGTGTCGCAACGATCAAAGCAGGAGTAAGGGTCAAAGGTTGGAGTAGCTAATGGTAAATAAGGCAATAATGGGAACGAATAAGTCAACCTGAGAGTTCTATTCTTTAGTTTCTGGAATACATAATGGTGGAGAGGAATCGGAAATCTAGTCAAAGTTTTTAATTGAGTTAAATTATTTTCGACAAAAGTTTATTTCCACTATTACGTAAGATTATTTACATAGGTTTTCATGAAATTAGTCATTGTCATTGTCAGTGTGTTCGATCTTCAATTTGAATGTCAAATGGTTCCATTTTGCTAGAGAAGCATAGCTGTTCGTACATATACCTCTTGCAGGAGTCGCAGCTAACCCATGGCCAAAAATCTGCAAAAGTATTAATACTGTTGACGATGAAGCCAAACACAGTTTCATCCTGTATTTTCCAGGAAATCGGAAGAATGGTGGCAGGTGTTGAGACACTTCTCCTTAAAGGCTTTTGTCGAAATCATTCACGCCAAAGATGATTTTTATTAGAGCTGTTGTGAAGACAGATGTAATTTGTTCCTGACTTATTTAATCACTGCTGAAATAATTTAGACATGAAAGGAAAATATTCAAATGAATAATTTTCCATCAATGCTGTACATATAATATTCACTCTACTGAAGCTGGTTGCACTTTTTCCATTTTGCGAAATCGCGAACTACATATAATAATAATCGTAATCAGCCAATAAATGATTGACCTTTAACTCCCAAACTTGTCTATGATTGAAATAAATGTTTTCATGTATTCATGTCCAGTCTTAAAAGATCAAAACCTTTTTCAAGTGATAAAAACCCATGTTGCCGCAACATGTGCGAGATGCAGATTTCATATTATTGAAGATTCTTTTACATATGTTCCCACTCTTTCGTTAATAAGATTAAGATATTAGGATAGGCAGAGTAGACAGCGTAACTAGAAGCAGATAGTGTATATAATTTGACCTCTTTTCAAGTTTATCTTGTGGTTAGTTACGTTTACGTATATGTAAAGAGTAAAGACATGCAATGCGGCGCATATACATCAAGGCTGTGCGTCAGCAATGGAAATTCATAGAAAAAATCATGTTGATCGCTGGTCTGGTCAATAGGTAGAAGAGCTTCTATTGTCGGCTAGCTAGAGTTTGAGTTGGCAAATATCATTACAGCACAATCAGGGGTTAATGAATAAAATAATATAATTATTTGTGAATCAAAGAAGTTTTTTTAGGATTGAATTAGTATTTTTAGTGATGAAGTAATGCTTAGATATGAACATAGAAATGAACGTCAAATGCGAATGATATAATGTTTCACTTTGCTTAGTGTTTTATACAAAGTGCAGATCAATGAACTATTACTTATGCATAAACATCGCTTTTCATTTTTTCACCCATTGTTGGAGTCGGAATCTTTATTTAAAGCGTTCTTTAATGCAAACACACAAGTTTATATTCTGACATATTCTCCAGATTTTACATAAAGTAGCAGTATTATTGAATGGCACTATTATTCAAAAAGGTTAAGTTTCGCAAGCTCAATTTAAAATTAGTTATTAGTTATAATTTGTTTCATTTAAAGCTCCAGTATTGTTGAAGCTCTTGCTTGGCCTTCTCCCTTTCTTCTAATCCTAGTTATGGACTTGGTCACGACTGCTGTCTGCAAGTTTTGACGTTGTTTCCAGTGGACAATGGCGTAGTTGCTCCCACAATCCCTCCTACAACTGTATTTGCGACGCTAGCAGCAGCGTTTGATGCCGCATCAGAAGCAACTTGAACTCCATACTTGGCTAGCCTCCACATTTCCAATAATCTATTGATCTTTTCCTTCTTCGTGTCCACCAATATTTTTAATATCTCAATGTCATGATTCGTCATATCCTCCATTTCCCATGGGCTCGGCGTATGATACGGTATCTGCTCTTTCCTATGATAGCTCGTGTACTGCCGAGGAGGAGATTGCGTGCCTGGCAAAACTTGTGGGTGAAAATTACTGCTACTTTCTTGGTCATGAAGGTGAACATGGATCTCCTGATCCTGGTCGTCTTGGTTAGGATCATTACTTTGGTAAGGGTACGGATAGGGCTTCATTTCACGAGTGGGAGTTGAGTGCTTTACATAATCATAATTGAAACTGTTTATTACCCCGTCATTTTGATTACGGAACGGGGGCCTTCTATAGGCGGGATTCCCTCGTTCTTCGCTACTGTTTTCCATTTGCGGAGGACGCATTCCTGAAGAGTCTGCTGCGTAATGATGGTCCACTACTAGAGGTGGTGGTGGAGGTGGTCGCATTATGTTTGCGTTTGGTCGGTGCTGATGTTGCTGTTGAATCTGGGAATCGATATGAATGATATCTGGATCATAATTATCGTTTCCGTATTCTGGCCTATGTAGCTGCTCGTCTGGAGGAGAATGACCGTGGCTGCCAGGATGATGATGGCCATCATCATTATGATAGTAACCGTAAGGAGGAGGCGGAGGTTTATAGACTGGAACTGGATATGGACTTGGAAACGGAACTGGTACTTTCACTTTGATGTATTTCGGCTTTTTCCATTTCATCCACCACATTTTGTACAGAAGGGGAACCAACGACAGAGCGAGAGGAATTAAACCAAAAGCTAAGACAAGTGCGACCGGCATGTATTGATAAGCTATGAGGTACAGAAGCTTTTTCTTCAGGATGTCGTAGAAATCGATATCTAGGATGTGATGGAGTTCATGAAAGAAAAAGTTATTTAGAAAATGTTCAGTAACTGATACATTGAGGAAGAAACGTATGATAGGAAATCCTTGAGAATCGTACCGAACTTGAGGTCCAGCCAGTACTTTTTGGGCTTTTTCATGACTCCTGGTTTAATAAAAATAATAGAGCTTACAATTGAAAAAATTTCATTGATGAAACCCAATCAAAACATCTTATGTATATGCCGAGAATAAATACGCTTACCAAGCTTGCTAATCTTTTTCAAAAGCGAGCCTCCAATAAGTCCCGCCGCTATTAAATCTTTCTTTTTCTTCTTTTTCTTGTCCAGTCTTTTCTTCTTCTTCTTGAGTTTCTTGATTAGAAGAAGAGTCTTGAGCTTTTCTGCTTGGATTTTGGCCTTCGTTTCATCAACTTCTCCCAATTTCGATTCTGAGCGAACTATCTGTGTGGTAGCTCCGTGATGGGGAACTTCGGTAAAACTTACGTCTTGTACTGGTTTCACCGTAGAGCTCCTAGCACCAGCGGTAGAATATTTCAGGTAATGATTATAGCGGGTATAATAATCATCGCTGTTGGTGCTTCCCGTAGGTCCAAATGTTGCTGGCTCCGTGAAAGGTATTGGACGTTGTTCTACAGACGTGGGTGTCATTGTAAAATATTGTGATGATGGCGATGGCGAGGTGGACGTTAAAGACACTTCGGAGTGGGGATAGCTGGTGGACTGATAATGATGTGCTTTGTGCGGAGGAATGAAAGTGAAACCTGGATTATTTAGGTAGTGCTGGAATAAGGGATAAACAGTTGCCCAGAGCTGATCTTTATGTGGGGGTGTCATATCATCGGTGACCCCATATGGCTGTGAAGTCGTACTCAAGGAAAGTGGAGCACCGGAAGAAAAAAGTCCGGTTGCTGGAGTGGGTTGATTCTGAGCATATCCTACAGCCGTATCATATTGATTTCGCAAATAGGACATTATGACAGCAATCGAAGCCACATTCCCAAGGAATTCAAGATCTTCGGCTTTGTTCTTATCAAGCGTGAGGCTATCTATCGACATGGGTAAAATAAGAAAGATATGGTCCTTGTACTAAAATCAATGGAGTTTGCTAATGAGCTTTAGAACTAAATGTCATACCCTTCTTTGATTTCTTATTTCCTGCTAATCGCAAGATGAGCTTTTTCAGGTCATTCCAAGCCTTATTATTTGATGAGCTCTCGCCATAACTTTCTCCATACACTGTAAAGGGCAACATATCAGTAAAAATCATGGCAAGCAATTTTCTGCGACAGAAGCATTCTTTTGCTTTTGTAAATAAGATAATCATGAAGTCAGCACATGGAATGCATAAAAAGCATAAAACTTCCACGAGGGATCATTAATTTAATTAATAATGGTTTCTAACATTTATGCTCCTATCCTATTCCTTTTGTTTCATGAACATATGCCCCCTAAACTCACCTTTGTTTGCCAAGTCCAGAGGAGCTAGTGGGCGAGTTGTTGAAACGGCAGCAGGTGTTGCTGGAGTTGTAATAAAATATTGAAAATATTTCTGGAATAGTAATTCCAACTTCTCTTGGCTTATTGTGCTGCTACTACTACTATCGCTCTCAGGATTCTTTTCCGTGACTTCTGTTGGAGGAGCAGTTGTTGTTGTACTGGAGGCAGAGAGGAGTATAACAGCAGGTCTAACGCTGTTTTCCTCGAAAGGAGTTATTGGACTCGAGGGAAAGTAGGACACTGGCGTGGGCTGAGGCGATAATAGAAGATGTGGTGGTGGTGTGGAGAGAATAATAGATTGGCCGTATATCGAAGCCGGGTTGTTCCATAGAACGTAATTAATTGAAATTGGTCGTTTACTATGCATCACTTCCTTGTCCTTTTCCTCATCATTCCATCCCAGCATTCCCATTACTCCGACATTCCCATTAGCTGAGGATGGTATTTCAAGTTGATTATTCTCGTCCTCAAATAATGATTCTGCAGGGGCTTCAGTTGTGGTGGTAGTGGTAGTAGTAGTAGTAGAGGTTGTTGTCTTCGTTGTTGTACCTCGCGTAGTCGTTGATCTTTCCGGTTTTGTTGAGGAAGACGTGGTTGTTGAAGTTGAAGTTGTAATACTAGTTCTATCCATTTTCACGCTTCCTGACGACAACGCATCAAATGAGCCGAGTATTGGAAGCTTTTTCCAGACATAAGACAGATTTCCATCATTCACTTCCGCTTCCCTATTAATAGCATTTGTGACCAGGGGCTGTAGCGCAGGTGGAATTTGTTGTAGATTGAGAATTGTTCCGCTCTGTGGAAGCAAGTATCCATTCAAAGCCCACGATGGGATTTCTCTCTGGTTTTCCAATTTCAACTTCCCATTCACCAAATTCCAGACGTTGAATAGTATCGGGCCTTTAATGGTTTCTGTGCTGTTGTGATTGTGACCCTGATGAATAATGCCAGCATTACCGAGAACGCCTCCACCACCATTGCTCTCGAAAACTTTTTGCTTTTTGTCGTTATTGGAATTGCCAAATGAGGTATCATCATCGCTCTCGCCCACGTAGCCTTTCCGTTTTGTCGTTGGTGGTTGCTTTGTATACCATCCTGGAAAACTGCTTGTATCATCATCATCATGATGGGCTGGAGTGGCTTTGTTACTACTACCACCGGTATTCAAGGAATTCGCTTCGCCATTCATTGCTTTGTTATATTCATACAAAAGTGATGTATCGTTATTGTGTGGAACGCTCGCTGTGAAATGGTTAATTATAGGTTTATACCAAATATTCGTGGGAGTTTTTGCAGTCACAAAACTGGCGATTTCTGTCTGTCCACCACCACCGCCATTCATTTCAAATGCCCAGCTGCTACTGGATGATTGTGGCGAAGGCGAAGTGAAATAATGCTTCTGCTTTTTCGTATCTGTCAAGAGAAAAGTCGAGGTCGTCGGGGATTTTCTCGGCGGAGCAGCGTGTGTCTGTGGCTGTCGATGAGAAGAAATGGACGGAGAAAATGGAGAAGGAGCAGGGGATGACTTTGGATTTCCTGTTGAGCTCTCATAAACTTTCATATTATTATATTGGTTGAGGTGGGATTCGAAAGGATGCTTCACTTTTTCAGAGTTTTGTGGTGGCTGCTTAATGCTCACTCCATTTGAGCCCCAATGACTCTGCTTAATTTTCTCTTTGTAAGGGCTTTGTTTCAAGCGGTTCAAAGAGTTAATAACTTCTTTGTGAAAGTCCGTTGGAGAAAGTTGATGTTTGACATTGGTTGATTGCATTGTTGGTGGCGGCTTAGGACTCACAGACTCAAAATTGACTTCTGTTGTTGTTGCACTATTAGAGGGTTTTGCCACCAAAATTGGATTTCTGTTGGGATCAGCGGCGGCTGACGGGATATAAAATTCAAAACGTGAGTTGAAATCCCCACTCTTCTCCTTGTCCCGGATGTTCGAAAACGAAACTGACAATCCCGTCGACGCAGGCGACATCAGATCGGTTTTGCCTTTACTCCCACCAGAACCAATTCCCCCTTCACCCTTTCCTCCATTTGTGGTATCATTATTGGTGGAATCAGTTATGTAGTAGGGCCAAGTCAAATTGGTAAATGTTGGAAGCTCTGCGGAATAACTGACAGAGTGGCCTTGCTCCTGTTCAATCCAATGATGTAAGTTGGCTTGTGAGTCATCAAAGTAATCATTATCCGACTCAGTATTAAATTCATCTCCCCCTGAACTCGACACTGTTGATATTAATGATGATCTATCGGGCCCCGCTAGGATACTAGTCATCACTGAAGGTCGCTGAAGTTGATTTGTTCTGTCATAAAATACCTTACTCGGTAATTTGGCAAATCCTGTTGGACGAGGGATTTTAAGCTTATTTCTTTCCCTGGAAGAAGTTACATTTTTCCCAACAACCCGAATTTTCGGATCCGATTTCGGTCTGTTGACTACTGTAAACATGTTTTTCCTGTGAAGCAAGGTTGTCTGATTATTTTGCTTGGGACGACTTAACCCTTTCATATATGAGATCCGAGATGGATCAGCATCATCATCATTATTATGATTGCTCGGATTTACTCTTCCGGGCTTATTCCAAAAACGCTTTTGAAAAGCTTGATTTGGCTTATTGTGGTTAGAAGACGAGAGCTTCATATTTTCTCTGAAATGTTTGGTTGGTGTTACAGACTGAATAGGAGATGATGATGTTGTACTCTGCGTGGGCTGTTGATAGTATCCCCACGAGTTCATTGGAGCAGCATGAGTCGTATGAAAAGATCCTAAATACTTGTTTACATCGGTTGGACTTTGCTTCAGGCCATCTTTTAAATTCGTTTGAAAAGTTGGAGGTGCTAATGCTGTTGAAGTAGTTTTCCTTCTTTGCACATCGCCAAGATTGTGATTTATTTGGGAAAGTTCTTTCCTTTTAATCTCTTCACGAGCTTTGTCCCTACTCTTCTTTGGATTGGGTGAGGTGAAAGCAGTAGAGTTGAAAGTATCCTTTTTGCTACTTTGGTTCCAGTTCTCACTGCTGCTTTTATTCATTTTGTTTAAGTATGCATTTAATTGGGAGTTGTGCGTGGGCGTTTTTTGTGGATATTGTGGGCTTTGCGAAATCACTTCACTGCTTTTATTGTAGTGAAAGTTTTGGAAAGGAATTGGAACTTTGGTTGGAGGAGACGTAGCAGGAGTAGTAGTAGTGTCACTATCTTCACTTCCTTTCATTTTGGTTCGTGATGGAGTGGGACGAGCTGAAGTAGATGCGGTTCTTGTGGCATCATCACCAGTTACTCCCGTTCCTCCATTATTCACAATGACAGCTGAAGTTGTTGAGTTGGTAGTTGTCTTATTGATACGATTTCCACTTGAATTAGCTTCATAGGAGGAAGGAACATGAAGCGTTGTGGAAATGGCAGTGGGCTTGAGCTTGACCGATGTATTCCCTAAACTTTTCTTATAGCTTTGCTTCGGCACCATTGTTGTCGTAGTCATAGTAGGAGGCGGAGGTGGCACGACAATTTCATACTGAAAACCGAATTGTGGGTTGTAAATTCGTGAATATTCATGAACCTTGCTGCCTTCTCGCATCACATTTGCATCCCAAATTGAACTTGTTTTAGGTTCTGAGGGCAAGAGGACACTCTCATTAGTCTTTATTGCAAACGAAGTCCTATGCAATGGGGGATCCTCCGTTGTTTGCGTTCTCCTATTATTCCCATCCACTTTAGGCACGATTAATGGATGAGGCAACTGACGTCTTGAGCCTGAGCGAGATAAACTACGATTTGCATTTTTCTCCACGGATGCTGTTGACATAAATGTGGCAGATCTCGCAGCTTTATCTTGATCTAAGGGAAGACGATGGCGATAGGTCCCTTTCGCTAATTTTTGCATTTTACTCTCTTCGCTAGTTACAATCTTTGATCTACGAGGGGAAACAATTATTATTTCTCTTGACTTTTGGTTTTGCTCAGTTGGTGGGTAATTGTTCCTCGTCGCATTGCCATTTCCCCTTCTTGTGTAATCTCGACGAACCTGCTGCCTAAATTTTCCGGTTGAGTTGGGGCTTTTAAAGGAAGGCTGCACCGTGGTTCCATGAGACTGGCTCTTACGTGTTGACTTTGACCTATTTCTTTTATTTGCGATAATATTGTCGGATCTTGAGAGGACAGACCTGAGGAACTTATGACTTGGCCATGGGCTAACGGTTGATGTGGTTCTGGTTCGTAAAAGTGCTTTCGTGACCGTTAAAAGACGAGGTGACTCAGTAATATGTGTGGTAATAGGTAAGTAGAAGCTATTTCTAGAATCTGAAGAAAAGACGCCATCCCGTTCTTCTAGGGCCAGTACCCGTACTACTACTCGAGGCATGTCCCATATTGATAGTGTTGCAAAGGTGAATAGAATTAGGACAAGACGAACTCTTTGTGCAATAATATCGTTTGGCTTTTTATGGCGAGTAGGTCTCCGAAACCGTTCCTTCACGGCCATTTTCTGGGGTCCAATAGACATAAAATGAAGTACATGACTCTGAGTCAGTCTACTTAAGTCTAGATGATTTATCTGATGTGATGAACAAAATTAATGTGACTTCCTAATATTCACGTCTCACTGCGCCCCACCATTATTGCCTGCGTTGGAGCGATAGGTTTCATAAGCAGCAGTGGAATTCCAATGAATCCCAGAGCAGCAAATGGAATCACTAATGACACTGCTGCGGTAATCAAAGGTCCAAATGCGAAGCTAAATATTGCTGCAGATATAACAATAACACTTGTTACCACCAGTAAAATCAAAATGATCTCCACGTCTGAATAACGTAAGAGCTTTCTTTGAATGTTTCGCAATGAAGCACGGATCCTTCTAACTAAAATCTCTAAAACTGTGCTGCTTCCTCCCGCTGCTATTTGCTTGTTTTCCGGTTCATTGTCAATGTTGGTATTTTCAATAGAATATTTGGTATTTGAAAGAAATTCTCTACTTTCAGGCTCAGGTTCCAGCTCAAAACTATCGTCTTCGTCAATGTAACTATATTCTAGTCTTCGTGATGTCGGAAGTGATGATGCAAAATTCGAGTCACTGTCACACGTATTGCAAGTTAAATATAAGACCTTTGCACTCCCCTGGTCTGAATGAAGAACTAAAATAGTAATCTGAGAAATCAGTAAAAGCCGGATAACTTCATGAATAATTTTGAAAGACCTCATTTCCCCCAGGGGGTCCTTTTGTCTGCATTTTGCACATATGTACCTACGCAAATGTCAGAAATTCTACGCACCAAACTGACAACTGGAATAATTAATTTCACATTTTGAGTAAAATATAAATCAAAATATATTTTGTGCTCTACAAGTAAATTAACTACTGTCTACTTGCTCCCTAACTTTAAACTGATTCTTTTGATAATTAGGAAGACTTCGTGATGGGTTTGTATATAAGAAAAGTATGTGTTTTTTTGGCTTTTCGCATTTTCATGGTAAAGTTATGTGACAGTAATTGATACTGCTGCACTACCGAATCAGCAAGGCATGAAGAACGCAAATATAACATGCAATTTTTGAGCTGGCACAAGTACCCGTTTGCCTTACAGTCACTCATCAGGTTCACAAGGGTAAAATGAATTAAGTATGTACCTAACAATTCTGGTACTGGTATAGTAATGGCGAATTAAATATTTGTGCGACTTTTCCGCTTAGTAGACTATGGTCAGAGTACTGTAACAGTATGTGTGTACAGTGTACATCGTACATCTATTGTGTAATAAAATAATGTATTAGATGTCAATGACACAGCTATGTCATGTCATCATTTCTAAAATCGCTCTAATTGTTATGTAAAAATTAAATACAGGAGCAAATAGCAGTAAAAAGAAAGCCACGTTTTTAAAGAAGATTCCTGGCACAGGATTTTTACTCGCAGACATATTTAGTACGTGCATATGCAAATATCAACGGTAGTGCATATTATATTTGGCTAGGGATTTTTTTTGCAAATCCGCTTGTAAAACTTCATAATTTTACGTAAACAAAGAAAAGCGACAGAACCGCATGATATTTAAAGACACGTTTTAGAATTTTAGGCGTCTATTGCAGGAATAAGAGAGGACTGCCCCCTACCTTGATTTCACGAACTGCTAACGTAGCATCCTACCACAATGTTCAAGTTCCTTTATGCCTCACAGAGGTCTCTTTTGCTTACTTTGTTTCTTTTCTCATTCATTGCGTAAGTAAAATGAAATGTTCTTGGATGAAAGTGGACAAGACAAGTTAATGGTTTCGGCAAACACAGAGACTGAATTAAATGAAAATTGAAGGGACCGCACCCAATTATAAACGACCAAATTGCAACAATCTAATTAGTTAAAAAATCAATCAAAACTAAAATTGTGCAGATTTGAACGAGTAGTTAAGAAATTTTTCAGTTTGTGTCCATCCCGTAAAGCACGATTTTCTCGCGCAAGTTTCTCGTGCCATGACTCAGTTTGAGCAATACACGTTGAGCAATTTAAGTAATATCATTACTAGTAAGCATAATCAAACTTTGTACTGCAATTTACATCGAATAATAAAGTCTTTGATTGGTTTAGACACATTGTTGGACCGAAATAAAAAAGCTCAAGATCCAGAACAAGCGGTTGAATCATTTCTTGAGGAGAATGCAACTAAATCGGGAAAATTGAAGAAGTTGCTTTACTGGGAGCCACAGAAGGACTCCTGGATTCACGAATTCTTCGGCTCTTCGGTTATCCATGGGCTGAAGTATTTCTCAAAGAAAAGATTAAGCGTGATTGAGCGGTAATTTAATGTTGGCCATTTCAATGCATGAAGTGGCTGAATTTTCATTCAATGATTAAATTTAAATTCTTCCATGTTAGGATATTTTGGGTGGTTGCCTTCTGTGCCTCATTTATCGCAGCAATGTACATGATTCTTCAAGTGTGGGAAAGGTTCCATCGGAGTCCGGTCATTGTTACTTTCAAGCCTACAGAAGAAGAAACATACAGACTACCATTTCCGGCAGTAACGATCTGCAACAAAAGCTTATTTTCAAAGAATAAGATAATGGAGTTGATCGAGTTAGAATAGAACTAGAGCTTTCCAAATAAATGGAAGGAGACAAAATGATTATTGCTAAGTATTTTAAACTCCCACAGAAAGGTGAGCAATGGGGAGAGAAATGAAACCATTGAGGCACTGAGGCTAGTCCATGCAATTTGTACTTCAAGACAGAGCTTCTTGAGACGAATGAATCTAGTCCGACCAGAATTGTATCCAGGGTGGGACGATGTCAACAAGCCTCCTTCTCAGCATACCTTGAATGGAGTCATCAAGTTCATTTACGATGTATGTAATTTTGTTCCAATGCATAGTTAATATTGCTGATATGAACATTTGAATAATTTATCCTAAATTGCAGCATACCCAACCTTGCAGTGAACTATTGCGGGTTTGCTCGTGGAATAATATGAAAGAAAACTGCTCGAAGTTGTTCCATCCAATCATTACAGACTACGGAAGCTGTTGCACCTTCAACAAAATTCCAAACCAGCTCATGTTGTTTGAACAGTTACTGCGAAATACTTATCAAATTACTTAGTCTTGCTATCAATGAAATGAGCTGAGTATTATACTATCGAAAGCGTTTGTTAATTTAATAGTGACGAAATATCTGGGGTGGAGAAGAGAGAACGTGGCTGGTCTTACGAGGACATCTATGAATGGAGCAAGTGGGACGTTGAACAAGGTTACATTATCGATGGAGATGGGAAATACCCTTTGCGACAAAAACAAGCTGGAAATAAATATGGACTGTATGCATACGTTTTATTTAAAATGGGCAAAGAATATTATTTTGAGAAAGCAAATCAGCACTTTTATTGTTGTGCCGGTTGTAGGTCGGTGTTGGTAGATCCGGATCCGGACAATGGATATTGCCAATCTCAGGATTCTTTGGGTGTCCGACTACTTCTTCATACTCCAACAGATGCACCACGCATGGCATATATGGGGACTGGCTTCGGACTTGAGAGAGAAATATTTGTAAAAATATCCCCTGATTTGACTGTTGCCCAACAAAGCATTTTGGATTATGATTACGTGCGAGACATTTTGAAGCATAATTTTGTTTCAGTCATTAGCCATGCGGATATGTACTTAAAATGATAGTTTTTTTTAATTCAGAAAAAGAGAAAATGCATTTTTGGAAGGGGTGCAGTTCTTGAGGCAGAGTCGAATATATCGATTGATAAACCATACACACGAAACAACTGCTTCATGACATGTGCCCAACGTCACATGAGGGAGAACTGCAACTGCACCTTGTATTATGCAAGGCGTAAGTTTACGTTTTGCCTTCAAATAGTTCAAATGCAAAAAATGTTACAAAGAAAAACTAAAGATTTCCACTGTCGTCCAATGGAATATTTTAGGAAGGAAAGGATTTCGAGTTTGTAATCCATCCATAAAGTCTCCAGACTATCGCTGCTTGCAACATGTTGAGGATAAATTGGCAGGAAATTTAAAAAAGCATTGTCCAACATGCATATACGGTTGTAATTATTTGAAATACACGGCAGAACATACAGAAGCCCAATTACTGGATCCGGCTGATTTATGGGGAGACAATGAGACAAATCAACCACCGCCTTGGTATCAAACAATCTGACAATAAAACCCGATAAAATTATATATTATGCATTTATATAAGTTTTGCAATTCTAAAAATTTAAAATGCTAACAATGAACCATTACTGAAACGAATTTAATCGAAGGTCGGACCATCAGATTTCAATAATACACTTGTTCATGGGATCCGACATGCATGTTGCGAAACTGCGTCAGAAACTGTATCAACCTGTTGATTTAATTGGTTCGTCAATATCAATATGTATCCCATTTACTACTTTAATATACCTAGGTATGTGCTTTCCTTTGAAGGTCTACATAATTTATTTTCAGCCAGCATTGGGGGGTTACTGGGACTGTTTATGGGTATGTATTCATTTTTAAGTTAAGCTTTCTCCAAATATTCATAAGAATTCTCTTAAATTCATTATGAAATTCTAGGCTTTTCTGTGCTGTCGGCGGTCGAAATATTATACCTCTTAACTCTACGTCTTGGGTGCAGGCGCTATAGAAAATGGCAAATGGATAATCAATCACCAGAGGCGTTTCTCCAACATCACTTACTAAAATGAAAGCAAACTGGTCATTTAAATGTCAACTTTTATTTTTAAAATCGAAGTTAGTAATGGTGAGTTGCTAAATACATATACATATTTACATTATTTGCTTCACGGTACAAAATGGTAGCGCACGTTATCGAAATAAATTACTAAAGCTATAGGAAAATTGTCAAAATAAATAATGATAATATCACATAATATATCCGCTTGATAAAACATAAGGTAACCAATAAACCATTGGGTAACGAAAAGTCGGATATTGAATGCACCCCTCGAGAAACTAGACAGAACAAAAAATTACTTAAAGCACCAACGTAATATATCGATTAATAATAATATACTTTTTGCCAATTACCCGCACCAAAAACTTTTAGAGATGAAACCTCAGGTAGCTTATCCAACAACCTAAATAAATTAGTCCTATTTACAATAGGTTAAGTTAAGTAGTTTACATTACAATTTGGCCACTGAGTTCTTGTCATCGTTTCCCCTTAATTTGCTACAAATACATAAAAAATTGCATGGCAGTTGTTATTACAGTACAATTAGAAGAGTCCACAAATGCATTCCTGATCAACAACAAAGTCTACAATGTTGCATCATTCATTAATCATGTTCTTATTTATCCCTTGCTGTATTTTATCACTGCATTAAATATCATATCCAATACTCTAGAAAACTCTTCACTCTGCAGTTTATTTATGATCTCTTGCTGACGTTCTCTCGTCAACTTTCTCTTCTTTCCCGCTGGCGTTGCACTCGTTTCAAAGAGAAGTAACAATGCTATGGGGATAACTATACCGAGTACTCCGACCCCTGCTAAAGGCGGTCCCAACGCATACAATCCAAAACCTATACTGAGAATGGATATGGAAACGGAGAATAAGAGAACCATTTTGGCTCCCACAGACAATCTCGTCACAGAATTGACCATGGTCTGAATCCCGTCTTTTGTCATGTCCAACATTGATGAAGATGTTACGGGATAGGTTATCGTCTCAGAGTCCGCTACATCCGTATAATCATAAATATCTTGTTCAGGCTTCGCAGCCTTTTCCGTGCTCGTCGAGGTGGACACAGGATACCCTAAATTAGAAAATTCTGCAGGAGGAGCAAGTAAAGTTGCATTTTTCAATTTTCCTTTGTTCACCTTGTATTTTGTCAACGTTGACGGCTTTGTCACTGGTGACGGGGGCGATGTAGTGGTGACTTGTGCTGAGTCATTATTTTTGTTATTCGTCAAGTTTAAAACGGAGCTGAGAGAGCCCACTTGATATAGAATACTAGAAGGGGTTGGATGCGGAGGTTGTGCAGTTCCACTTTCGTCTTCATCACTGTCATCATTCTCGTACGAGCTATCTGGTCTCAGTAATTGGAAGAGGGCAAGTGCAATTTCCTCCGCTGTGAATGGACTCTGCGTTGACGAGACTTTTGATGGCATTGTTGTCTTCTCTGTAGAGGTTGTTGTTGAAGTCGATGTCTTCTTCTTTTCTAGGAAGGAGAGAGCGGGAGGCGGTGATTTCGTAGTCGTCAATGGACTTACACTTTCAGAAATATGAACATCAAAATTTTCCACATTGCCATGCTCTTGCAAAGAATTCACTTCGTTTTCTAAATCATCATCAATGATGACCCCTATAGAGGACAGAGTTGGAGTGGAGGTTGTCGTCTTCATTCTATCCTTCAATTCCTTAATCCTTTCAGGACTTAGGTAAAAGGAGGATGCAGGTTTTCGCCTATCATTTATATGAATAACCTTTTGAACCACTGTAGCGGGTGATGGTGTAGTCGACGGAGCAAATGTAGTAGACTTTATTGAAGTGACAGTAGATGATGACGAAGATAATATCGCTCTGTCTAGGGGGTCCACCGCTAAAGCATTAATAATTGTATCATTTTTCCTATTCGAATTCAAACGAATGATGCTGTTCAGCTCTACAAGCTGGTTGTGTCTATTGTTCCCGGTCTGGTTTCGAGTCTGCAGTTTGTAATAATTTTTCTCATCCGGAATAACCGAATTCTCTTGAGAATTCACGTTTGCAAAGAAAATATTCTCAATTTCTTCAAAATCATCATAATAGCTACGTTTCTTCCTTCTCCCATTGTTGTTTCGGCCATTGTCAAGTGTTGGCGATGCTGCTGTGGTGGCCGTCATTAAGTTAGTAGGTGTGTTAATAGTAGAAGGAATTGCGGTGGTTGGATTAAAATGATTTGGCTCTGTTGAGGAGTAAAACTGTGATGGTGATAATGATGATGATGATGACAACGAAGAAGGGGATGATGTTGCAGTCTCTGTGGTCGACACGTTCTCATCGTGATTCGACTCGGTTCCCAGTATTCTTGCTTGCAATTCCCTGAGCAAATGTTTGAGTTTAAAGAGCGTCTCATCTGGCTCTATATAAACTCGTGCGTATGCCAGGTGAACAATTGATGACAGTGAGGTTTTCAAAGCGATATCATTCCCCAGGCCTTCAGAAAGGTCCCATAATTTTTTCAGTTCACGCAACACTTCTTCCTGCTCTGGTGACGACTTTGGAGATTGCATTGGCAAAGTACTGCGAACAATGGCGGGGCTTTCCGTGGACGAGGAGCCATCTCCTCCGCCACCGAAATAGTCTTGATTCCCGTCATCATCCACCTCCTGCTCCTCTATTACCTCGAAACCTTCCGTGACCACTTCCACTCCTGACTCTGAGCCGGACGAGGATGATGATATATTTGACGGGAGCGTTTGCGTTTCTTGATCAGCTTCTGGGATAAACACGGGATATTCCGTTATGACTCCTGAGGATGATGTTATGAGGTCCGCTGAAACGTCTTCTTTTACGGTGGACGCTGCGGTATTGTTGCTATCAGCCTCATTTATCGCTGGCGAAATGACTGCAAAAAATGCAAAACCAAAAGTTTCTTATGAGAATGTGGCACGCAAAAAATATTATTTAATTTCCTTTCTCCTTTGTATGTACTATGTATTGCTATGCTATGTATGTATGTAGCACGTCATGGTTTACTTTTGAAAATGAGACTCTTTCCTGTCATTGAACGAAGTTACATAAATACCCGATTGAGATCAACGAAAATCTCAGGCTAATTAAATCACATTGCCTCTTTTCTATTTGCTGAGGTGGCTTATCAGCAATCGATCAATAATCACGAGCATGAAATAGAAAAAAAATGCATTTTTGTTTGACATATTACCTGAAGCAGGAAAAGCATTCACCGGCAAAGGTCCCACAACAAAGATAAATAGAAAAAGTAGAAGCAGCCGTGGCACCCGTCCTCCTCCCAGTGCAAAAACTCTCCTTGTCATCCTTTTTCATGTAGCAAGGCATGTAGTATTTTGAGAGTCGGGTATTATCTAAGGACAATTACTTCTTGCAACTTACTCCGGATTTCCGATTTAGTAACTTTTACACAATGTACTTAGGTAGCTACTTACATACATAGCTTACGGGGATATGATATATGTATACATGTAGTCACTCGTGAGTAAATTTAGCCACATGTCAATGTCATAATAATAATCCCACAGTACCAGTAAACAGCATAAACAAGTATGCGGGAATGTTGTTATGAATGACTGATTGTAATATGCACCAAGTACTATCTAATTAATTGCACGTCTTCGCTATAATTACGGTTTAAAACCAACAACTCATTTTAAAACCAGTTTATAATGACTGAAGCCGATCTTTAACACGGTAGTATGTTATAAAAGCAGATATTATTTAACATAAATACATGTTGCACTTTGAGGTTATGTAAACATGAAGACAGCACTGCGCACACCCACACCCTTCTTGTACGTGGAGTCTAAACGACGATGGCACACACCTTTGTTACTTCCTCTATGGATTAAATTTTTTCATGTTCCTTAAAGCCATTAAAAACTCGTCAACGAATCTGGAAAGACTTTTTTGAATCGAGTCGATGTATGGTGTCCTCATAGATGTATGAACTAATGGGCGTCCTTCAAGTGTGAGAAATGTTGAGCTTTCCGGTACATTTAAAGCACTTCAAAAATACTGCAAAATATTCCTCGTTTAATCAATTCACCTTTTGATCACTTCTGCTCAGGAATTGGCTTTTTTTGACTTTGAATTCATCTTCTTAACTTCTTTTGATATCTTAAATATTATGAACTAATGAAGCTGATTTTTCTCCTAAAGCACCTGCCCAAACTAAATCTCACGGAGCACTAATTTAAACTTTTACTTAATGCCCACTCCAAACTCAACCGGAGGAACACCAGCCAACTTTAAACCGAAAATTATTATGATTACCCTGTTAAGAAGCGAGCACATTGCAAACTGAGTATCAGACGGACCGTGGATAATAACAAGAGGAACGCATCAACAAATGCAAACAACATGTTCGAACTCGCTCACTCAATCTCAATTTTTTTATTTTCCTCCTTCCATTAAAAACACTTTGTTGTTTGTTATCTCTATCTTCTAGAGGTAAACTCACTTTAGAGTAGAAAAGGTGGAAAAGAAGAGGTGTTTTCGAAATGAAAATGTTCACCCTCCCTTTACATCTTCTTCCCTT
>JAHZNI010002381.1:0-13853 GCA_027744415.1 Seira ritae | reverse complement strand
AATGTTTATTACCGGTGGTATGGTAATGAATAGGACTATGATTAATGTCGTTTCGTTTGATTTTAAACTTTTCCAGTTATCCAGAATCAAAGGAATGGGTAAAGTGATTGCTGCGTTGTTAAACCAAAGGAAGGACACTGAAAAAGCGTCGCATGTCTTGAAGTCTTTTAGGTAATTCATCCATTTGATGTATAGAGTGAATTTGAAATTACTTAGAATAGAGAAAAGATTTATGCAAGTTCTTTCCTTTGCGTATATTACTTTAGTACGACAGAGGCAAAAGTATTGCTAATGAAGAGCAACGGATATAAACTCGCGATTAAGCTGGTTAAGATTGGGAATGCGGAAACTAAAGCAGGTATGAGTGACTTCTTTTTTTATGATGAGGAGGAGGGTAAAGGACATTTTAAATAAATAAATATTCAATATAATATAATAATAATTTGGTTTGAACAGATTTCGTCAAAGCTTGCTTAAGTAATGCGAAGGGTGTACGTGCACTCATGAATGACTTTAAAACAGCGAGAGTTCTTCGGGTGGTTTATGAACATGGGAACCAGGACGCAAAACGGCAGATTTTGAGTAAATTAGTATTGGGAAATATGCCTTTGTCAAAAGATAAGGTTTCGCTCGCCAATATATTTTCAAACTGCAAAGGTGACGTTGTTGAAGGATGCAAATCATTTTTACAGTCTGTTCTGAACGAGTAAGTTTAAAATCATTCTAAATATAAAATAAACAAATGTGTAATTCGTTTCAAGAATTTCAAGAGAATTTAAAACGACAAATCTTTGAACTTCACAGGAAAACGGTAAAATTCGAAGTGATACAAGATGTTTTAGCTATATGCCTTCAGACTCATAAAAGTACTGGAATGGATGTCGAGGATTTTGTGAACCTAGCTGCGGAGCACCTACTCGCTTTTTGTAACCGCCCGACGAATAGTACCCTCGCATTATGGGTTGTTTGGCTTTCGTCTGCTCAGGTAGGCAGAAGAAACATCACAAATCCCACATCCCAAGCATAATATTTTTATAATAATACCCAGAATACTATATTGTGTTAATTTTGCAGATTCGGAAGCATATTATGAAAAGCATCAAGGGAAAAGTAGTTTCACTGTTAAAGACTTACAACGGTCGTATGTTTATGATGGCACTGTTCGAGTCTACAGACGACACCAAAGCGTTGGAAAAGGTTTGTGGCTGAAATGAAAATTGCCTTCTTTTTAACTAAACTAATATAATGTTGTTTTTAATTATTGTATTAGTATTAATAAAGTATGATTGAAGATTGAAGGCTTATTTTTAATTTAATGTTACTTTTAGTTCGTACTTAAAGAATTTCTCGATTCTTTGGAAGAAGCGGTGCTAAATGAAGATGTTCGTAAACTTTTGGAATTCCTCTTGACCCCGAGATCAACCAAATTTATGCACCCGAATGACATCAAAATTTTACAACTTGGTGATGGTGTTAGAACTTCGTTAGCAGCAATATGATATTTGAATTGTGGTTATTACCTCTCTTAATGTCGAAAATAATGGGCGAATCACTAATTAATTTTATGTGAATTTTGATCTCAGGAAAAAGGCGAACGAGACTCGTTTTGAAGAAATTAAGAAAAGTCTGGAGCATCCAGTTCTTTTAGCGCTTAAAAATAATCATGGAAGTTGGCTAAAAGATAATAAGCTTTGTTTGCTCATCATTGCCATCATTGAGCGATTCGGAAGTAAGTAATACTGAATGCTTCTACTTGTTTCATAAAAATCTAATATTCTAAATTATTGCATCTTGAGCATATTTTTACTGTCTTCTACAGCTTCGTTTGACTCGGCTCTACTTGAGAAGATTGCAGAAACTTTGCATTCTGCTGAATTTTCCGAAAGAATATCGGATAAGGCGGTTCGAATGGTCCTTGAATCATTCCTAAGCGCAGATGTTTCGCGTTACGAAATCAATCCAGGGGCTGACTTGTTTATAAACTACCTGGTTCCAAACTTAGGAGACGCACACGTAAATAATTTGGTCTCAAATTGTCCCCGACTTATATTCAGGTAAAGATTTAATTAAAGTATATTGTAAACCGTGCGATATTCTGCATTAAAATTAGTTTTCATTTCTCCCTGTTTATATGTAGACTTGAGGAAACTGCTACAAAATTAGACTCAGTTCTAAAATTCAAACTTAAAAAATCTTGGCTCATGAAGGAGTCTGCTTTGAAAGCGATTGGTGACTGGAAACATCAAGAAAAGGAAATGACCCAAGCAAAGAGCAAGAATGGTAAACGCAAACAAAATTAAAGTTAGTTTTAGTAATGTTGACTTTTCGTTCATTGTACATTTTGTAAAATTTATCGTTTTGTTAGTTCCGCAAAGTTTGAATATATAGATTATTATGTATTATTGATTTTACTTGACGAAAGCATTTGCGTCGTTGCATTGTATGTATTGACCGTTTGTTCAATATAGTTATAATCGTTTTGCTATGTAGAAAACTTAAGTAAACCATTTGTTTTGTGTATTGCGTAATTCCAATAAACTACTAAGTATTTGATTGGACTACTTACTTCAGCTTCCTCTTCCTTAAAACACGAAGCGAGTTGAAAATAATCGTATTCGTTGATGATATGTTAGTAAAAGTTACGTTATCATTTTTTCATTCACGTGCAGCTTTATGTCTCGAATCTTTAAGTTATGAAAACAGACTAAAAGTTATCAAGAGGTCAGGTATGATCAAAATTCTGTTAAATACATATATGTATTAGTATTGGCATATCTTTGATAAGCCTTCTTTTTTGCAATCGAAAAATAAATGGTATGTATTTCAGTAAATATTTCAGCTTAAATTTGTTTGAGTGGCTAAGCTACTTGATAATTTCGCGATTTTTTCCATTTTCTTCATCTCCTTTTGTATCCCTTTTTTCGTAATTTTTTTTTGGTCGCCAGTTCAAAGCTCGAGCGGAATTTTTTTTCAAAAACGGGTTTCAGATATAGATTCATTGGTTCATTCGATTCAGGTCAATTCATTGGATTGTTACAGGANCAAAGCTCGAGCGGAATTTTTTTTCAAAAACGGGTTTCAGATATAGATTCATTGGTTCATTCGATTCAGGTCAATTCATTGGATTGTTACAGGAGCTTAAATGACATGACAATTTACATGGTAAAATGCGTATGGAAATTTTTCATGGGAAGTCTTGGTCACTGGTGACGTTCGGAGTTGAGCACGAGTTGATTCAAATATTTATAATGTTGATCGGGAATATGATGTAGATCGAGCTGTATGATGTAGATCGAGTGATTTTGTTGATCGAGATGTATGATGTAGATCAAGATGATTATTGTCACCGGGGACTATTGGTTTATTCTTATTCATTTGCTTATTGCTTTGCTACTTCTTCGGACCGTCCGACTACGGTTTTATTGTCAATGCGTACCTACCAAGACATGTAGAGGTCATAAGTCACAATGATTTCCATAATCGGATTAACATTGAGTAATGCTGCATACTTTTGCTTACACACGTTTGAACTTTCTCGAAGCTTAACTTGACCTTTAATTAATTTATTGACTCAACTAGGCCTAAAATGCACTTAATTACGACATTTAATGCTGAGATTTTTCAAACTTTAGGCTACCTGACTTGTGCGTTTTTGGTTGTTCCGGCCTTTACCGCATATTAAATTTATGGACAATTATTCATAAATAATTGTCTTCTCGCGTGGCATCTTATCTTTTCATTACGTCGGTCAAGGTAGTTTTTAGCAGCAAGATTTTTTGCAGAGGATTTGATTCGGGTCTTGTTAAAATACTTCATCGTTTTTATTTGCTTTCGACACTGAATTAATATAAATATAACTTGAGTAATGTTGAGCCCATTTATGAATAATTAAAAGAATCGTAAAACTTGCACACAGTTAAAACTTGCTATAAAAAATATTTAAAAAAAAGATATCGGGTACTTAAAGTAAAAAGTTGTTTAAATGTGTAGAATAAATGAATATAATATAATAGCAAAAACCTTAATTAATTAGGTGGTAAGCAAAGCGGATCAGGATCACTTTTTGATTGACTGTCAAAAAAGTTATATATTATAGCATTGGTCATCACCACTCCAAATAAAAATGCCCCAGCGATCAAAAATACTCCTGCGATGGCTTGAATCCATCTTCTCGGCTTTGATAGCACAGTGATTCCGTCGGTTGATTCAGCCAATTTCAAAAGACACATGCCTAAATATAATGTAATATTTTATAATTTCATGAATTCATCATAAATATTCAAATCACGTCAAGGTTTAATTATTAAAAGTAATTATGGCTTACCTGGGAAAACGAATATGAACAGGGCTGCGAGGCTCCCTAAAAATTTTATTGCTGAACTAATGTTTGGTAAAAACACGGCAAACGCCAAAGTTCCCGTGAACCAAATGGTAACGGAAATTATTCTGAATCTCTGGAAAATTAGAGAAATCAACAATGAAATTAAATTAAAAGATCGAGAAAAAAAGATGGACACATGTTTCATGGAAGTCTACCTCTTTGATTCTTGGGTCAACTTGGAGTACACCTTGCGCTGCTTGAGATTCCACCCACAAATCACTAGCAAATAAAATAAGAAATGCATACGCATGCAAGTTAACTTAATAAATGCAATAAAACGAGTTTCCAATGAGCCGCTTTGTTATATTGTTACCTGACCGCAGCGATCCCACAAAACGATATAAGTGGGTAGGTTGTAAAGGCCTTAATTCCGATGATAAGAATGGCTACCATAACGTACGGGTCCTTAGCATCATATGAAGATAAAATATCACTTTCGATTTTAGATCCAAACGTTAAGTAGCCATAGGTCGCAGCTACAGTGTACATGAATACACAAATGGTGAGAGCGAGGACCGATGACCATGCAAATGTTTTAATGTTTCGATTCTTGTAGCAGGAATAAATCGGAATGGCGCTAACATGACATTGATATCCGAAACATAAAGTGGGAACGACTAGAAAAGTGTCAGTCCAAGAATCTGGAGACGTTTTGATGTCACCGGGCACATAGTCACCATTGTAGTAGTTAAATATAATAAGGACTGCGACGTAGATTACGGAAACCACTCCCACCGAACTAGAGAGCAAGAATTTTGTACATTATTTTGCTTTTACAACATTTTAGTACGAATGGAAAAATATATTTTGTCAAACCTGATGTGTTTCAAAAAGTCTATCTTCTTCGCGTAGCAAAAGGGTAGAATAAAACAAACCGAAGACGCAATAACTGTAAAAGTTCTTGACATGTACCACTCATGACAAAAGTAAGGACCATACAGGGAAGCAAAAGTTCTATAAAGCAAGAAAATATAATGAAAAATATCCAATATCAGCCAAGGGTCACCGGTCACGAAGATGCATTCTTTTAGTGGGGCAATGTGAGACACTTACCTATCGAACTGATCACCGACAATAATTAAAAATGTGGTGCATGTTCCCAAACAATATAACAAGACACAGATTGAACAGATTCTTTCAAGCTTCTTTCCATACACAGTACTCAAAACTTCCTGGAGTGTAGCTGATTTATGCCAATCTGAACAAATAGCCAGTGCCAAGAGAGCTGGGAAGATGAAGCATAACATGACCTTTCGATGAAAAACACGCAAAAATATACCTTACTTTGGTCCTGATATGCAAACGTAAATCGTAGTATGAAGTAATTAAAAACTTACGGCTTGCACGATGTTAGCAGCAACAACACCACCGGCTTCGTGAAATGCAATAGGAAAGTTGAGTAAACCTGCCCCCAAGGCAGCGTTAACGATCATCATAGCGCCGCCAATAGGACCCGTCCCTCCATCATTGCTTGGAAAAATCATTTTCATGTTGCAACAACAAGAAGCGTCTACAACTTGCTCGTTGGTTGCGTCGGCTGGTGAAATAAGGCATTCAGTGTCGTTGTTGGAATCATCCCTGATTCCTGTTTGCTCAGCCTGCTGTTCCCTAGCTTCTGAACAAGGGTCGCCGACGACAAGATTTCTACTTGTATCGTTGGGCAGTTGCTGCTCTGATTCTTGCATGGACCCCATTTCGATAATTCAAAAAAAAGTTATATTGATCTTTATCTCTCAAAAACTGTTGAATAACTAGTGAATATTTCTTGAGGATTTATTAGGTATTAAAAAGATCCGACTTCATAAAAATTCCACCTGCACACATACACATTTAGTATCCACTACTTATTCAAGTTAACTGGAGCAAAGTGAGATTTCATTTCTGGACATCTCCTTATGTCCTTGAATACTAATATGTCCTTGAATGCATATTGACAACAATACTCTAAGTATACATTATACCTATCGAATGACAATATTTATTAAAGTAAGAAATCTAAAGCAATTTTTATCTGCACATCTATATAGTATGTCTATTACATTTATTTTTAAAAATCACTGGA
Organism: Seira ritae; assembly: GCA_027744415.1. NCBI lineage: Eukaryota > Metazoa > Arthropoda > Collembola > Entomobryomorpha > Entomobryidae > Seira > Seira ritae. The sequence continues at coordinate 7,410 of JAHZNI010002381.1, read as the reverse complement.
AGTCAGCACTTTATTACATGATCACACGGGTTCTTTTTCTTCGCATGCTGCGCATGTTTAGATGAATTTCTTCACGACACATTATAAATGTTTTTTGTGTAACATAACTTACTACAGGGTTTAATACTGGATACAATTGCACTTGATAGCACTGGAAAGGATAACAAGCGAAAGCTCCCATCGAGTTCAACTTCCATTAACCTAAGACGCTTTGTACGGCTTTTTTCTTATCAAAACTGTTTTGCTTTACCCATATTGCATAGGTATATACATACTTTGACAGATCTTTTCCGGATAAATGTAAAATCACTACATATACGCAGCTTCTGCTTACGAAGTGTGAACTTATTACGTGAAAGGCGCAAAGAATATTAAGTAATCAGTAATATATCTTCGTCTTAAACAGTTTAGGTCAGTTTTAATTGAGGATGAGTGTTTAACTTTTATGGTACACTAGCGCTTCAAAAAATCTTATCGTTTCATTCTATGTTTGTAAATACTTACTTGTTTTTGTACGTGTAGTTCTCAAAACTATCTAGGTTCAATGGACACATTTATGAGCATGAACATTATTGTCATTATCATGGTCATATTTACAAGACTTATATATAGCTACCAAAAATTATATGTACTAAAAATGAGGTTTCTTGTTATCGTTTACATACGTCACATGCACTCCCTTTAAAAAATCTTACAAATTGAAGAACAAAAAGATGACACATAATGTAAGATATTTTTATATACCATACTTTTACTGGATATAATGCACAATCTTCTGAATGAGCGAGCCAAGGAAAAGAAAACAAAAATCAATCTGACCATTTATTATACTCCCTCTCGATTGAAGTAGTGCAAGCCTGTGAACTGCAAATAAGTCCATCGTTCATTACACCCACTTGCACAAAAAATGACCATGGTCTCTGAAGCTTTAAAAATGCTTGATTACATTAACAAAAATTTAATGTCATATTGTTAGATCCAGTTAGATCGGATTGTTAAATACCTAATATAATATTGTGTACCTTTGTTGTCAGCAACAATCGTATCTTTCTGATACATAAACGAGTTTCAACTAAGAATTCAGGAATTCCATTTCCAGAATGAGGAACAATAAAACACCTTCTCTTTTGCCATAAGTTAAAGAGGCACCCAAGTCTGTTATATTTTTAATTTCAATGACTCATATGTGTGAAATATTTAATTTTGGTTTATATTGCATTCTATAGTCTATTGGCATTAACTATTATTGCAATAATAACTTTTTTATTCAGGGGACGACACAGCTGATATAAAGCTGAAATGTCAATTTTTTATCAGGAAAGCTGACCACAAATAACTTGTGAACTCATATGTATATCACTATAACACTATACTTACGTGTTTGGTTGTTCTTACGCTTTGTCTTTCAGCTCGCTCCAGCTCAGTTCATTCAGTTCACTTTGTTGCTCATGTCATGTCCAATAGCTTGAGAGAAGCATAACAGATAGGCGAAAGCAAAGATTTCGCCTTTATGCATAGCTGAGGTGAGTCAGCGGAATAATTAATACATTTTGTGTTTTCCATGTGTTCTGAGGAATTATACATATTTGAAGTATAATTTTATTGAGATAATTCGAATCTTTTAAAGCATATACAATGAGACATCATTCGAAACACTAAACATTTAAAAATTTCAAATTGATCCATGCGATGGTGGAAATCAAATAAAGAAGTAGACCATTTCTTAATTTTCAAAAGACGACATTAAAGGATATAAAGTCTGCGTCACTTTGGAATCTGATGGTTGAATATCCTTATCACCCCATCCCCACGGTCCTCCGTGAAAACTACCAGCTAAACTTTCCATGGTTGAAACATTTGCTGACGAAGAATGTTTCACGCTTCCCCATGACTTCCTATAATGGTGAAAGTCGTGAGTCGGTATCTATTGTTGAATAATTAGCGTTTCAAAAATAACTAGTTCGAAAGTTACTTGTCATATGGCTTGTTGCCCCACAAATGTGCTGCACTGTTCACAAACCAGGTGACATGAAGGTTACAGCAGTATCGTAATTGGGCAGCAAAGCACCATGCAGAAATTAAGGACTCGCCCCAGAAGTACCAAGCGACAAAAGCTGGCATGAAGAAACTGATGGCCAGCACTAGCAATAAATAGTGACTAGAAATAGAGCAAATAAATGCATACATATTCACTTGTTTTGACGATGAATACAATCAACAATATATCATATCATCTTGAATATATAAAAAAATAATTTGACGTACTTCTTTTGAAACATAACGAGGGGATCTGCTTCGAGATCGGACATGTCAATTTGCTTTCCCTTAACCTTGACAGCAGGATGCTTACGACAAAGAAGCCATCCCATATGCGCAAAGAAGAATCCTCTCTTGGCGTTGTGGGGATCAGCATTAGTTTCACTGTATTTGTGATGGACACGATGATCTCTACTCCACTCGTGAATGCTATTCTATAATTTAAAAAGACAAATGAGCTGCAAAGAATGAGAATCACACTATGTGCAATGTGATTCTCCGACAAGTTCACCAACAAATAATTTTTCACCAACAAAATTGCCATCAGGTTTCGTTATGAAATATGATCTCTACCTGAACTGCGACAGTCTGCATGAAGACAAGAATAACTCTTAGGGGTAATTTGGCTTTGTAGGACTTGTGAGACCAATATCTATGAGCTCCTGCAGTAATTCCAACCGCTCCACACATATGCATAAGACATGCTAGAACAAGTAAAAATTGCTTGCCAGTGCTCAACTTCAACTTTTTTAAGTAAGGTTATGATAGTACTAAAATGTATGAAAAATAATTATGCAGTTATTTTAGAATTAAAATTCAAAACCGTACTCCAGACGAAAGTTTGCCACATAACTTGCCCCGTCGCAAGCAGGTAGAGGCCATACACTGTCACAATATGAAGGTATGCGAAAAGACCTACATTTCTCCAGACAATGTCCACCCTAGTTGGGAGGTCCATGACATCGATTACGTTAACCGACTTTGCATCCGTGGAAGCTTGCTCCTGCTGCCATTTTCTGTCGGTCAGAGATGCAGTGGCTATTCTATCGTTTTCGTATGCGTTTCTAGGTTTCTCAGGTTGGTTGCTGGAATCGCGCCTACTTTCTCCAGACAATCTTCTTTTTCGAACATCCGCAACCTCCCTGTCCATTCGTGGCTCATAGGAAAGAAAGGACTCTGAGTTTGAATTGATTGGTTCCGTAGAATGAGAAACAGTAGTGTGCTCCTCGGTGGAAGTCTGGCTTCGACCCATAATTTCTATTGATCCGTCGGGTGGCATCAATCGTATGTATATGAACTTTTGTGAAACCGTAATAATAGAAATAGAATGCGTGAAATCGATTACTCAATAAGTTATTAAAATGACGAACTTCAAATGACCACTATAGACAAAATCGAACTGGATAGAACTAACTGAAAGTTCTGGACTGGGCCGATCTCAAGAAATGAATAACCGAATAATGGTTGCATACATTGCCTCTCGCCTTTCATGAAATCTTAATAAAGTCGAATTGGAGTAAAATTATAAGCATTATAACCCCGAATTAAAGCAGATTTGTCCATTGCTACTTCAAAGTAAATCCTTGCGGATTGCGCAAATAGAGGCAATTGAAGGCATGAACACACGATTTTCTTTTCCCACTACACCTTATATGAATCGACGAAGAAGAATCCAAGGATTATCTTTGAGTTGTTTTTGATTAATTTGCCAATTTGGTCACGACATGAATAATTAAAAATGAATTAATACATGAGATGGAAAAATTCTCTCATATAATGAATCATTTTTGGTAGTTTTAAGAAGTGATTTTGAAATCCCGGCGACTCGCAACATCGCGTGCTAAGTTCATATTCAGTTTCTGTTTCTGATGTTTATATCGAATTCAAAGAAGAAAAAATCATCATAATTATTTCCCAGGCTCATAAGTTTTTAGTCTACTAAGCTAATAATCTTTAGAAACACTACTTTGGCAAATCTTATTTCTTTCCCCAGGATTTCTGGAGGATATTGCACAAAAATATATATTCTGCTAACGTCGTTGTGATATAAGAGCTTCGAAATTAAGACAAATGTAATTGATTGATTTTATTGATAAATGTAATTGGTTAAAATGAAATTGATGAAATCATAATTGATTGAAGAAATTCATGAGCAATAAAACTGACTTTTTATATGTATGCGTTGTAAGTTGCAGTAGTGCTTTGATTTGAAACATGAAAGGCGATGCATGCATGCTTATGCATGTCGCCAATTTTGAAATACGGACTCCCAATAATTTTCTCAGAGTAATCATTAAATCAGAGAGGAATCATAATAACCTTAAGACGTCCGAACCGCCTGCATTGCATTACTGGTTTTCTGGATCAGACCGAACGGTTTTTTCCAGACCAATATAATTACGCTCTCGAAAATACAAGAACTGAAGAGCAAAATCAAAGCCTGTGGCCTGTATGCATATTACCAAAAATTCTACAACCGGCTGACGGGAAGAAGCACGTGTTTTCAGCTTCAGCTAGCAAGCTAAGGTAGCTGCAGCTGGTATCACGGAACAGAGCAGAGCAAAACAAACATGAGTTGAGGTTGAGACTGGGACATGGACATGACAGAAAACAAATGAGACAGAGCATGTACATGTATTGAACTGATTGAAGCAGCTAAAACATGTTTTTACTTTTCGCTTCTTATATTACACTTGATACACTTGAATATAAACAAAACGCTCGTTTCCATTTCTCATCTGTCTTCATTCCAGGCTTACTATAGCGCTGCTGGTAAAAACTATAACTTTTCGCGTAGATTTTTTAAATTGCCAACACCGTAATTTAATTCATTACTGTCTTGTGGTAACAAGATTAAGATGCTTGTTGGACTTGGAATAAGAATATGCTCTGCGTTTCGACTTCACCGCTGCTTGATCGAGGGAAGCAGTTTTATTTCCAACAGTAGATTCCAGGAAACGTCATTGCCATTGCCACCTCCGGTCGCTTTTAGACGAAAGTCAGTTAATTTTAATGGAAAGTCTTCAGCTGATGACCTGTGTTATTCGCCTCTACATTTTACAAAATCTGTGTTTGTTAGGCGTGAGAATAGATTTGGAGAACTTGTGGCAGTTAGAAACTTTTCTAGTTCAGAGGAAAAGAAAGGGGAGACTGAGGGCGAGAAGAAATTGAAGGAAGTTTTGTCCAATAGTTTCCCTAAAGCTTCTAGAATAATGGTCGAGGACATTTCAGGTTGGTTAAGAATTACAGCGATAATTTTGAAATTTATGATTATATGATCACTTTGCTGGATGCGCATCGTTAGAAGGATTTAAAATCTAATTATTCCAATTTATTTACAGGTGGATGTGGATCTATGTACCAGATATTCATTGAATCTTCAGAGTTCGCTGGTCTCCCGATGGTGAAACAGCATATTCTAGTGAATACCGTGAGTCTTACAGTTTATTAATATAAGATAGTATGGATCATTTAGATGGGTAGATTGATATGCCTCTAATTTCTCTATCGTATATTTGTGCAATCTGTGGTTTCAGGCTTTGAAAAAGGAAATCAAAGAAATGCACGGTTTAAGGATCCAAACCTCTATCCCTAAAGGCAAAAATTTGCCTTCTTAGCTTTAAGCAAATATTCGTACGGTACAGGTTTAGGACTTACATACTACGCTTAAACGTTAACCATTTTACTGATTAATAAAATAATGATTTTTGAAAAATTCAGAGCTGTGTTAAGGGAGCAATCACATCAAACGTAACGCAAAAATCCCGATTTTTCAGACCACCCACCCTCCCATGTAACTCACTTTTACATTTACGGTTATATGGAGTGTCACGCTTCACCGGGACGCCCCTCCCACCCTATATTCAAACGTTTGATGTGAATGTCCCCTAAGGCGTAAAAACTAATTACCGTTTTGCTATACGCATACGCAGCAATAACGCAATGATCAAAATCTTAGCAAAATGGAGACAAGAGACAATGAACACATTTTATGAATCATGACATTATGTGACTCAAAACTAAAAGAAGAAATGGTTCATTTTTTTAATTGTAAGTTGTTTTTGAATTCAGTCATGGTCATCAACCTCATATTATGCCTTCATAAAAAGAGGATTTTAGCATCAGCATCGCATCGAATATCGCATCCATTATCATATCATATCGGTCTATAAATCATCTATCTATTGCCTAATAGAGAGTACATAATAGAGCCAGCGTGAGAGTGGAGCGAGTGCATGTAAACTGTAAACTTTTTCCATGCATGCAGAAGAATGCTTTGATCTCACCAGCAACATTTCATGAACGAGTTCTTTCTTCTGACTGACTAGACTGTAACTTGACGTCATACTTTTGAGCAACAGCTGTCCTTTCTCATTCCAGTTCAGTTCAGTATGTAGATTATTGCACTGATTTATTTACGCACATTTATCATCATCGCCGTCACCTACTTATCATTTGATTTTACCAGATTACTTAATTTAATCATGGTTAGATTTAAAGGAATATGCGAAGGTTTCTAATAAAAAAATTCGTACAGTCAAAATATTGTTTCGGTTGGTTTGCAATTATTTCTTTTCCCAGTTATTTTTACCATTCCATTTTCCATTTTTATGACAAATAAAATTAATTGCAGGTTTAGGAGTTAGATATTCGTTAAATATTCATTTAGGAGTTCTTTTCTAACTGCAAAGTGTTTCAGGAAGTTTAAGTAAATAGAGAACGACTTTAAACCCTTTTTATGAAATTGACCTGACCGGCTTGTTTGTTTTTGTTGTTACTTTGTTACTGACTCTGAAACAGTGAACATCACATTCGCAGAAAATATAGTAGTGATCATGATTAGTGATGAGATTGATGATGAGGTCGAGCTGATTATTTAACTACCCACGCCCGCTCATCAAAAAATTCCGTATTTTTATTTGAGGACAAAGAATTCAATTCCTAATTTTGCAAGTCGATTATTATTAGCCGAGTAAACCTCGTCCGTCATTTACGTAATGGATTTAGACGATGTCTACGTTCAAATTGGAGAGTTCGGACTGCAACAGAAGATTTACTTCTTATCTTTATGCTTGTTCAATCTGTATGCTCCGTTCCATCTAGTTCAAGCTGTTTTTACAGGTAAAGAAGAAGGATTTTAATTTTATTTCACATATAATTTTGCCTTTAAATTTTTCAATAACGGCAAAATGTTTTTTTTCTAGGGCAAAATGCTCGCTTCACTTGCATATCTAACGAGACAACTTATAACAACTCTTGTCCGGAAAATCTGTTAAGCAAGTGTGACAGAGTGACATTTGCAGAATATCCTGACTCGGCTGTCAAGCAGTGGGCATTAGTTTGCGATTATGGATATAAGGCAAAATTCATCCA
>JAHZNI010002380.1:0-20788 GCA_027744415.1 Seira ritae | reverse complement strand
CTCTGAGTTGAACCTTGGTTCTTTTTTTATTCGAAACAGCGTTTCTTGTCTCACCTTTTGGATAAGGTTTCATTTGGTGCCTCGATACAATGTATTTAAATTGGCCACCAACTTGAATACCCTGTCCCTCTGTGCATCGGTGGGGGTTGAATCTCGCATTTTTGCCTTTCATGGGTGCTGCTCCAATATATTGAGCTACGATGACATTATTGATCGGGTGTGCCTTGAAAAGTTTTTTCTTTATGGCTGACTTTGTCTCATTTTCCATACGTGGGTATAATCCCACAAAGGCAATCTAATAAAATCGTTATTCGTAAACTATCATCATCAGTCAAAACTAGGTATTCTAACATTATTGATATGCTAATCCTTCCAAACACAGAGAAAGTTGGCGAAAGATTGAACTTCAACTGCTTTTCGTATAGAATCTCGTCCAATGCAACTTAAGCCTAGGTGCATTGAAAAAACTCAACAATCAATTTAACAACCCCAATGACTGTATCAATTTTAATTTGTAGACTTTCTGAAAACCCACCTACTAGTACTTATTTACATTTTATTGTAACTACTAGAAGAGCGTAACATAGTCCTTTTTTCTCACACTACAAATTCCATTTGTTGCCCAGACTCCAAATAGGAGAGATACGTAATAAGTTTTAGCGATTATGTAGTGAAAAGAATAGATATTGTGAAGACTATGACATAACATAAAGCATGGTGCGGGGATGATCATTGTGAACACACCACAGAACACTCTTAATTTCTGTTCCCAGTCACAATCACAATCACAATCACTGCTATATAATCCTCATGAATGGGTACAGGCGAGGAATCCTAATGAGAAACGACGACTCACTCAGTGAAGACTCAATATGGTGGGAGCACATAGATTTTGCCAAGCCTGCTGGAAAAAGGGGAAAAGAAAGCAATGTATTGTTTACATTTCTCCACCCGATCTGCAGAGCAGATATTCGCTTTGCTTCTATACTGCCGGGAAATAATTGGGAGATGAGATGGATCAATGAGTTGTGAGCTAAATTAGAAAAAAGATCTCGTTTTTTATGTCAAGTGTTTTCGAGGACTAATGAACATCAATATAAATACATAAGGTGAAAGGAGAGAGTAGGTTTATTGGGATGACGAATGCCCTCTAATCATCGCATTTCATCTCATCTCCCGATCTCCCTATGAGCGTAGTCATACCCCATACCATACTGTCTATTTTCTATTGCGGTTAGAGGCGAAAGACTACTAATTTGCTGTCATATTTTCCTTGCACAACGATAAACTTTGAGCTGAATGTATAAATCCAAGAGTAAGATGTCTGCGAACATGCAAACTTTTCCGTGGAAATATTTATATTACGGTTGTTCCATAGAAATTGACACTCAAATGAGCTCAATTGTGGCTGGAAGAGAACGCATGATGATGGTCAAGAAGGTCAAGAGTCAGGAGCACTCTTCCAGAAGTGCCTACCGACCGGTGGTCACGCCACAAGAGCAGCTTTGGTAAATTATAAATTGAAAGAGGAAAAGACCCTCAACTAAAGTTGCTTCAAGCAAAGTCAGCAACATTTTAAGCTTCCTGTTGTTGTTCCAAGTATTCAATTTAGCCGGTATTATTCGTTTCCTTGAAGTAAGTATTTTTAGCATGTAGCATGTATGTATTTCTACAAATTTTCCACAATTCGGAAATGAAAACCCGTTTCCTGATAAAGACTTTAATTTTTTCGAGAGAATTCAATGTAAGAAAAGCTATTTTAGATCTTGACCAGGAAAAATATCATCGTCTTAATTTTCGAAACTGTTGGAGATTGGGTCAATGTCAGGAAGAACCTGGAAGTTAAATAGTAAAAGATTACATTAATTTGATGGATTTTGTAATCTTCGTTGACCGCCCCATAGATTTAAAGTATAGTTTTCTAATGAAACTTTTCTCATCACTCCTAATTTAGTTAGAAACAGTCTGAACCAGAGTGAATTAAACATGACTTGGAAAGAAAATTAATAGCAGACTTCAAAAGATCATGCTTTTTAATTTTGTCCTTCCTTCGTAGAATCTGAAAATAACCAGTATAATGGAGGAAATCGCCAACTGAAATGATCCCTTGCAGCGACAACAACTCCAACCCGTGTTTGATGTTTCAGCACAACTGTTGCTCTATTGTTTTAACTGACACGGGCTTTAACCGTCGTGACTGCAGCCTGATTTATTGCCTCCCAAGTCTCGGAAAAACACAATAAATTTCAATTTTCCGCTTAAAAATTATCATCGTACCACATAATGTATATGGCAAACGGAACTTCGAGGAATTGTGCCTTTGGCAGCAGTTAAAAATGAAAGCCTATCTCATAAATAAATCATCTTGTCCACACTACTCTTCTTCCGAGCATGCAAAAGGACATCGAAGCAAACACAACCTCTAAATAGTTCGAGTATGAATGAATAGCTCTTGTTCTGAAAAATTGACAGTGCAGTGGCGCAGCTGCCAAAGTCTCGATTGAAGAAGTGAACCTTCATTTCGGAACAAAGAACAGAAGAAAGCTATAAAGCTTTCCTTCCAAAAAAGTACACCTAAAGCGCAATTCTTCCCCAAAAGTTAATCTCTCGGAAAAGCAGTTTGCTTCTTCTTCTTTTCATTTTAATCCATCCAAATCCTATCCAAGAAAACGATAAAAGCATCATCGTCATCATCAACCTCCTCTCGTTCTCAACGACACAACACATCTTAAAAGGGAAAAAACAAAACACGACAGCGGATTAGAGTCATCTTAAGTCAGCTCATTTCTCATCATCATCTCTCTCGACATCTTCATCATCCTGTCAGCTCTCCTTTCGAGGACTCCCTTTTCCTCATTGTTGCTCTCCTAAAAGCGGGTAACGGTGCACAGAACTTTCTCCTCCACTCATCATCAACATCTCCACAACAACATCCACTTCAGAGAAGAAGAAACTCGAAAGAAGAAGAAGAGTCACGTACCCGTTTCCCCAAACGCCAAACACATTTCGCAAAGGAAAAATAAACAAGCCTTCTGCCAAGAAAAGATGTATCTACTTTTCCTCATCATGTTCTCCTCCCAGATAGTCTTCATCGCACAGGTGGACTGTGATCGAAATTATTACAAGAATCGTAGGACCACCACTACAACCACGGAATCGCCAGATGCGAGTCAGCCGGGAAGAATTAAGCAAACGTTTGAGGGTCGGGAGCACAGGTGAGTCCAATCATCAATTGTGATGTTATACTATGATGGTTCAACACTGCATGTTACATGATGGATGGTGAGGGTAGAGTGTATGATTTAGAGTCGAAAATTGAAAGTCAGTTTTAAAATGGAAAAGCGAATATGCGATACAAAGGAACTATTAATTGGATGCCTTTGAGAATACGATGCCTAGGTAGCGTGTAATGCAATACATGCGATGAAATGCTCATTTAAAATATGATTCCTAGCTTTGCCTATCTGCCTGAACGTGACCGGAAATGGCATAATTTTCGTTTGAATAAATTTTATCAGTAGGTTTCTTGAAACCCATCTATTGTGATGTGTGTTATTTAGGATCCAGTCAAAATTACGCTGCATATACTACACTTTGTACTATCTGTCCTATCTCAAGATGGTTTTATCACTCTCACTCTACCGTCCCTAACATTAATATTTATGTTGCAGAATTTTATGGAATGTAGTAAAAATGTAAGGTAGGTAGAAACAAGAATTTGGAGAAAGTATCCCTTGGGGGTTTCCCGTCTTTTCTTGATAGCATCGTTTTGACTACGTAAAAGGATGTAAAAAGCAACAGTTCCCTGCATGTGGTACATACATTACTTGAATCTTCCTTTGAGTAAGTCATATTCGTAATCGTAATCATCCTCCTGGAGGGCCAACTTTCTTCGTAAATAGGAGAAAGTGCTCCCCTATGGATTCAGAAAAAATTATTTTCTCTCCGTGGCGTTCTCCATTTAAATAAGTAATATGACTATGACACTAATGCTAGTATTCTATATTCCGTAGACGTAAAATTTTATCCGCTGTAAAGAAGTACCTGCTAACCATTTTATTTAATTATGCATTAAAAATTGCTTTTTACTTTAAGAAATTGAAATTTCTCTAAAAATAGTAATTTGATAAAATAAGGCACTTAAAGGGAAGAATATGAAACGAGTAGATTATGCATACGCACGTTCTCAATTTCTAGGAGACAGGGTTGCATAGCAGTAGTTTATTTTTCAGAACGAGAATGAAAAAATGCTCCCGAGCCAAGTTCTTGTGCTTTCTTGGACTAGCTAAAACTGCAAAATAGACCTGATTTTGTACATGCGATCTGATTAATTCGATGTTCACATATCTTTCTATTAATTAGTAATACACCATAAATTATGACACTATAGGCTTAAGAACATTCAGATTCTGACCTCGAAAGTCCTCGCCAAAAGGGCAACCACTAACCTATCCAGACTGTCATTATAAAATGATTATATTTTTAGATCGAATCTCTGGGGTAAAAAGAAACAAGATGATAACGACGCAACCCTCCGGAATCCAAAAATTCTGACGCTAGAAAATACTTAATTTAGAAGCATATTATTGAAAACTAAACGAACCAAATAATTTTCTCCAAATGAAAAATGCCATTTTCGAAGGGAGTGCTTTTCTTTTCTGGTCCATTAATGAGCTTGCATCACGCAAACTGGATGGACCTAAAGAACGCAGGAAGTCCTGTTCGGTTATGTAAAAGTAAACAGTCTATATATATCTAGGTATATATTTGTTCCCCGAAAGCTTTTCTAGGGTTTCCTGTACAGTTCTAAACTTTCGATTTCCGTCAATATAATGCTGTCTTCATATGTACATAGGTACTTATGTCTACGACTACAATTCCCTTCCGTGTTTTCAATTCTGATAGAAATCGGCAGGAAAGAGTGAACTACTTGGTTGGGTTTGGGTAGTATTGGTGCAATGATTGTCGTCTTTCCTTAATTTAGAATATGTCAATCTCATTTTAAAACCCAACATTCCTTCTGAGCATTTCTCAATCCTAGTCCCAGACATCTTTAGTTGGACTATAGAGCTATTAAAACGCCTCACTTATTGCTTCCAAGGACAGGACCAATGAAATAGTCAAACTAAACACAACAAAAAAGCCTTCGTTCAAAAATCTGTATGAAATATGCCATCTCTTTTATCTTTTGTCCTTTCCCTACACAATGGATCGTTTTCTCTAGGAGTAGAAAAGAGGGGAAATGTTCTTCAGGCTTTTTTCAATAACTATCCTTAGAAAATCAATTGGGGACAGATATGTAAATGCGTGGCTAGGAGCAAGTATGGAGAGCAATAAAAGGCCGGGCTCTTGGAGAAAGGAAACGGAAGCAATAAATGTATGTATGCTCGGCATGTCGAATTTCTTGTATGGTATCATTGGATTACGGGAAATTCTTAAAATCAAAATTATATTGAGATGCGTGTATCGTTGAATGATGAAAACTGCAAAACTGTAGAAAGTACATACGTAAACAGGGATTTTAGTGGACTTCGACGAATGCCAAATATAGTTTACTTTCAAATGTTACCTCTTTCTACGAATGTATGCATGTACCTCCTTTCAAAGGTTAACTTTAAAACCCATGTACTTCAAAGTTAAATTGTTCGTGTGTTTTCAGGTGGATTAATCAGACAAGCGATTGTGAGCTAGGCAATTTAGCGACACATTACACTGATGAGTAAGTAGTTACAGCTTCAACAGGTGTTCAATTCGTAAATGTACACATGTATTGCAACATATTTTCGTGTCCAGAAATTCTTCGAAAAAATTGTTATCAGTCAAGGAAACCCACTTGCCTCAACTTCATCCATTTTAAACAATATCTTAAGTTGGCTTGCGCCTACTATATAATGTTTCCTACGCAATAAAAAGGGTATAGCGGATTTCCCGTCACATGACCTATACATATATATAATTAGACGAAGATAAAAGGATATGAAACCACACAGGACATGTTGGTAAATGATATGTCTCAAGTTCTCAAGGGTATACCCGTACAAGTAAAAAAATAAAATTCTTCTTTTCATACCTTTCCAACCACCACCGCCACTTCCAAACCACACTCTCCCTTATTCGTTAACCAATTACTTCCCCTAGAAAAGACGAGGCTCTTCTTCAGGAGAAAGTTAAAAACGTTGCGGTTTTCTATATCACGAAACAATGAATACATTTTACTCTTCCGAGTGGGATTAGGCATTTTGTAGCAAAGAGTGGCAGGCGGTGGTGGCAGCACAGCATTTATTTTTTTAAATTGGGTTATACACCGTAAACGAATGCGCACATTGTCCGTGTGCACCGCATCATTAATTTATCTCTGCAGCTTCAACTTGTCCTTCACCTCCTCCTCCCAGGCCCAATTTATTTTAATGCCGGCATTCCCTTAAAACAAAGCATGGCATTAGAAAACAAGCAAACCATTATTTTTTCAACAAAAAAGAAAATAGCGCACTCACGAAAGAAGAAGGGAAACCAAGTAAATCTCTTTCCCGCAGAAACGATGCAAAGAACTCAATTAAAAAATCTGCAAAAGCGATTTTTTCCTCCTGTTCCTTTCCCCTTTTACTTTTCAATTTTCTTCCAAATGGAAGAAATGAGCTGGTTGAAGGACAGATACAATATGGAGCGAAAAACTAAACAAAGGATTTTTTTGCAAAATAAAGTGCAAACACAATATGTAACACTTTATTTACCATATCTTCCAGAGGTAAACAAAGAATATACTAATGCTCGTGATCTGGGACGGAGAAAGCAACCTAAGCCAAGGCTAGGCTCTATACCGGGGACAGGTGTGCATGATGCATAACAATATTTGCTCGAGTGCTTTCCCTCCCTTACTTTCACCTTTTTTTAACTCACTCAAAAAACGAAGAGAAACAAAACTTCTGAAAATAGGATCTTCATTGCTATTTACCTGCTTCCTCCCACCATCCTTTACAGATTTTTTTCGGAGAAAGAGGAAAAAACACAGAAGAATTAATTCAAGTGGTTTGGTTTGCTCTGCCTTCCCTTCGTCTACCGCAACACCTTTACACACTACGTGCCGTGAATTATAAATGAAGATCCTCGCCTCAGCCTACCTACCTACACACACTCTTCCAGCATGGGAGCCCACCTTTCGCAAATTGCATCTTCTAGTCTTCGCCTAAGCATTCAATTAGTGAGGCGAATTGAATTCTGTACTTTCTCTCGACGGATGGATGATAAGATTTACTTTTTTGTATCGAGTCAAAAGAATTGAATTGAAGCATTTTTACTTTCAATTTAAAGAGCTTAAAGCTAAAAGCCCGAGCTCATATAAAAGTTCCCCGCTGACATAATAATACCACCACCGCATTCCTGTTGAAGATGAACTTTTACTCGGTTCAATGATTGTGGAACATTTTTTCTGTGGGCAACAGGCATATGCTTGAAAAAGCTCGAGTTGGCCGACATTTTCCCTTTTGGGGAGAAAATTTCGTAATTTGGGTAGGAGAACGCTTGTCAAATCGTAACAGATTTTCATCTAGTCATATGTAGCCAGGCCACGGGTCTATGGAAATGGTCGTGGGGTTGGATTCGTGATTCGCGGTAGCGATGAGGCAAAACTTTTTGAAACTTGATAGACGTAAAGGATGCTCTTATTGGAATTCTATAGTCAAGGATGAGTCATTCATTCTATTAAGCAAAGCCTCTCGAATCCAAATACTTATACCAAGAATATTATAGTACTTCTTGCCTCATTTTTTCACTTATAATTAAAGTAGTAGGAAACTAAATACTATTAAGGTTTTGAACACACCTGAAAGGTAAAAAACAGTGGGAAATCAGTTATAAAGTCGTTGACGGTTCATAGAAGTGGTATTCATTAAAACTGTTCACCTGTCCTTACATTCCTCCATTGAGCGTGATGTGATGTGATGGTCGTGATCATGTGCATCGTCATCACTTTTAATGGGAAACTTTATTTACAAAACAATAATAATGAAGCGAAGCCACATACCTACAGACATATACTTATACAGTCCATGCATGGAATCTGAATTAAATATGTGGAACGAACGCGAGCAGAGTAGGCGTAGTGTAAGCAAGCAACCGTTTCTTTTCTACAGATCAAATGAAATGCGAAGTGAAAGTTATTCATAGACCAAGGCCCATTATTACTAGAAGGTCTTCTTTCCTTAGGAAATCGCAAAGGGGAGAGAGACTGCCATTACCCGAAAATGTGAGTTAACGGCTGGAAATCTAACTGAAGTAATTTATTCGTCGTCACCGTCATCATCATTACAAACGATGGGAATAGAGATTTTATGCGAGCTTGAGCGAGCAAAAGAGAGTGTATCTGACAGGGCAAATGGAACCAAGTGAATATGACTATTACTATTTCTCTACGTAAAATAATGCGTCATGTTGGGTTCGGGGCGAACGATGAAGGTGAGAAATGGGATGAAAACATGAGGAATGTGGTTTCATAGAAATAATGAGAACGTTAACATGACGTTGATATAGGTATTACTATTATATATTATGGTAATGACTATATCGGTCCTTAACTGAAAAACATGAAATTGGATTTGACAGCGCACCTCCACTAAGGCGAAGATCGAGTTATACCAAATTGACGTTAAGGAAATTTTCCTTGTTTCCCTCTCAAGCAAATGGAAATAATATGCAATAGAAAGTTACCTACTTATCTAATTGTGTTGTAGCAAATTGCTTCACGTCAAAAGTGGGACGATGCAAACGCAAAAAATAAGAAAAATGAAAGGTTAATTTGAAAAGCAAGAGTACAAAGAGAAAATCAAGAAGCGACTTATATTTTCACTGCTCCGATGTGTATGTATGCAGTAAAGAGAAAATATAGGAAAACATTCAGAAAAAAATTTGCCGATTAACTTTTGATTAGCCTATTATTTGGCCCAACAACAATACTAATTGGTTTGTATCCACGTTTTAATAATTTATTACGTCTGATTATCTTTTTCAGCTGGGTTCCAGCTCTCTCGGCGGCCGTCATCGTTGTGATCGTGTTCCTTATTTCCATGTTTGCCTGTTGTATACACTGTCCATTCTGTCTGATCTACAGGAGAACGGAGACGCAGAGGGTTGTGTAATGAGGGAAGTAAGAAAGGTGTGAAGGGCAAATTCGGGCAAAGAAACACGAAATTCGGAGCTTCTTACATTCTTAAGTTCAAGCTTTCATTTTGGGAGGGGTGGTAAGATTACATTATTATGATTCCGGAATTTACTTTTTGATTTGATGAAAGGAGATATCAATGTGTTGTTTGTCTGAAATTGAATAGCTACTTCTCATTGTTATTATTGATGCATGTGATGCGTATATTTATATTATCTACCAGCGCATACTTTACCTACATTAGTATTTTACGTTTCCTTGCCTTGTTTTGCACCTCTTAATGTTCAAACGAAAAACCTACATGTGTGCTGAACAAAATACATTCAAAATCACAATATTATTATTTAGAATACAAAGGCCTCTCTAAAGTAAATTAAGTATATAAAATATGTTAGATAATAATAAGTTTCCACGCAAGATCTACAAGATTTTTACAAAAACCGAAGTTACTGTTAAAATGTCGCGTGTACTTTCACTGTAATACGATACATGCGTAAATTATAGGTAATTAACTGTAGCTTATTGCAGAAATATAAATAGTAAAATGGTGCAGTCATTCAAGGAGCGGAGATGCGCTATCAAATCAATCAAAAATTTTATCAAATGCATAAATTGCCTCAATCCGATATTTTATATTATGCCAATAAAGCCAAGTCCTAAATAGAACACAAATGAACAAGTTATTAATTTCGTAAGTTCATTAAACTTTAGGATGAATGGCAGTACCGTAGCGTGCGATGGACGGGCCGTGAGGAAAACTTCGAAATGGCCCTTATGAAATGCATTTTCATAAGCATTTACAAGCTAAAAAGGGCCCTTTGAACCCCACTTTTGGCTCGGGCCCTGAGGGAAGTCCTCATCCCTCCTCATCGTAGCTACGGCACTGATGAATGGTATAATTAAAGTAACATAAATGAAATTCCTATAAATGGATAGCCTCTCTTTAGTTCGTGAATGTATGTTGCCGAAATGTGTATCTGTAAACTTACCTGTCAACAGACAAATGAATTCGATGTTAATTGAATGCTCTTGTGATGCTTACGAATACATATAAATAGACATTGTACAGTAAACTGTGAATAAAATCCAACTTTATGTGAAATCAAACGAAAGAATATCGTCGACCCCCAAAGTAAAAACCGTATCTCAGTTTTACCCAAGAATGAAAAAAGTGTCGAAAATTTTCAGAGACTGATTTTTTCTTTAAACTTTTTAAACATTTTTCCATTCTTGAGTAAAACTGAGATACTGTTTTTGATTTGGGGGCCGACGATATGAAAGTTGCCATGCCATTTCTCCACTTTTCACTTACACGCCAACTACTTACCAAGGACTGAGCAGCCTCTATGGGAGGAAAGCGGAATTTCCTTGTGCCATTCACAAAGCCATATATTTACTCTTTCCCATCGTATGCGAGAAGGAGTACAAGTTCCACACAAGACGAGTAAGTAAGCACTCACTTTCTCCGCCGGGAAATCCCCAAAAATATCTCGGACGCTAGCTTCCGATTGGATGTGAGCTAAATTGAGAACAAAGGCCGTCGGAAGTCGTTGACCTTACTGTCTGTCTACTGCAGTACCTCCTTTTACTTCATTAAGAATGCGTATTTTCCATTCATTTTATGACGTTTGCGAGACAGACAAGTGAAAGTCCGTTGTAGTGAATGGGTAAACAGAAATGCGAACACATTACATACACATGTATACATATTTTTTAGCATATAAGCTCAGGAAAATCAGCAACGTTTTTATTTAAAATCAAACCACAATAAGAGACCACAACAAATAATAATAATAATAATAATTAATTATAATAATATAATGATAATAAAAACAATTTGAAAGCACTTATGTATATAATACCATACTCAAGTCGACAACCGCCTTCGTGAAATCTTTTTCCCGTGTTCCAAAAAAAGAAACTGATAATTTACCAACGCGTTACGTAAACCAAAACCGAAATCAAACAACAATCTTCCTCTTCAACAACAACATCAGCAAAAAATGACTACAAAAGTTTTAATCACTTCCCTTCAAAATTCATTAGCTTTTTTGCATTTACAAGTTAGGAAACTTAATTTTTTTATAACTGTTTTGCAATAATAATAATAATAATGAGTTGTTTAAAAATTACAGTAAATTTTTTGGAGCACCTTTTTTCATTGGCTTTATATTTTTATAAGTAGTATAATACAACTGACAAAAAAGTTCATCAATAGTATCATCGTAATGAATAACCCTTCTATGATTTTTTTCTCTTAAAATCGTATAATCTTTTTTCTTTTCACACATTTTCTTATGACGAATTTTTTATAAGTAATTTTATTCGAGACACAGATTTTTTCATTCATTGAATAAATTGGTATTAAAATTTCCTACTACAAAAATTGACAAAAAAGCGCATTCCTTGATCAAACTCTGATAACGATAACCCACCATATCACCTTCACTATTTCATGGTTTTCACAACTTTGTTTTTTTATCGTGTGACGTGACGCATTTTTTCTACAGTTTCTTTTTTCCTCGATTGTGTTCCTACCTAACCTTACTTAAAACTTGCTTACAAACAAAGCATTTTTTTCTATTCTTCTCCACCCCTTCTTGTATGTATATCTCAGGTATAAAGCAATTTTTTTCGGGTGTTTCCCTATTGTAAAAAAATTGTGTTTTCAGATCATAATCGTATCATTAGCAAACCATCAAGGCATCCCAGAACACCGAAACTCCTCCACTGAATACAAATAAATTTTTCTTCTTCTTCCTTACAAATTGTCTTACACTGTTTTAATATGTTCTTGAATGAAAGCATTTCATTTTTCCTTAAACGTATTCATATTTTCCGTGAATAATTTTTTAAGACCTAATCCAACAAATTTTTTCCTATCAAAAATTCAATCGTAGCCCTTGTCCAATTTACATGTATTGTATATATTTTTTTAGAATTATAATTTCTCCGGATGGAAAACAGTGCATTCGATTCAATTTTTTTCCAAAGAAAAAAATCCTTTCCTTTCCTCACATGATGCCTATCTATCATTCTCTTTCCATTGCCTTTCACAAATTTGACCACAACCGTCCCTGGAGGCTTTTGTGGTCAAATCTTCCCTTCTGTTGTATTATATGACTTTTTTGGTTATATTTTCTATACCATTCGTGGCATAAAAAATTGATTTTTTAATATTTTTTGCAAGACTCGTTTCCGTTTCCCTATATGTTTCAGTACTGTACATACGAATTTCCTTAGAAAACCGGTTATTATCACATCTTTCCATTTTCCATTATAAAAAATTGCTTCAAAACGACGTGTCATTATCAATCCATCATCATCATCATCACCAACCTACCAACCAACCATCAAGCAATCAATGCATGCATTCGTTCCCTTATTTACCTCAGTCCATTTTCATTTTTAAGATACTCACAGTCCTTTAAAATCGGCAGCGATAGCAGTTGCAATATTACATAATAATAATAATAATTAATTTACATATTATGAGGATATAATAATAATAATTTTTTATCATGTTATCCTTTCATTTATTAAATCCTTTCTCTAGCCTAATGTAAATATTCATGAATATTAAAAGTAGCAGTAGCAGCAGACGTACGTAGTAATAACAATTTTTTCTGGACTAAAAAGACTTTCTTTTTCCCTAAACTTCATTCGAATTTCTCATCTCATCTTCTAATTTTTATCCCTATTCTTGCCGATTTTTCTTCCTACTACATACCACTACTACCACCAGAGCAGATATAAATTCTACAAAAAAATCTAGATATTTTTTTGATTAACAGTAAAAAGAGGTAATACATATAAATTCTTCCCTTTTTATTAGTAATATACAGCCTAACATTAAATTTGAGTGAGTGAGTCATTGAAACATTTTTCCCTTAATCAAATATATTTACGATTTTTTCCCTACTTCTCTTAAGCTTGTAGATTTTCATATCATCAGACCTATTAAAAATATTTCTAATGAAGATTTCAAGTGTCTGCTCTTCTTTCGTTTTAATGTTTTAAAAGGGAAGCAATAATTTTTTTTCTTGTAACCTAAAAAAATTCTGACTTTGAAAAGAAACTGCACAACGAAAACAAGGAGTTCATTGTATCGACATCATCATCATCCCTCTCGATATATTAATATTTTCTTGAAAGATGCTCCCCAAATTCTTCCCCCCAAACAAATAGAACTATTAAACTTCACGTATGACATCTACGTACCATAATATCGCTGAATTTCTTAAAAACACATCATCATTCCCTACAACAAAGAGCAGCATGAAAGCAGCAGCAGCAAATTATTGAAAATTGTAGGTAAAAGCCTAAAAAATTAATAATATGTATAGTATAGTAATTTTTTCTCCTTAATCATAAGTATTGTAATTGTAATAATAATTCCTCTAGCAAAAAATAACTTGATCAGAAAATGAGATAATGTAAGTCATCTTGTCAGTCTACCATCCCAGCGGACTTGCCATGTTTCAGGGAAACTGGCATTATCCGCTCCTTAAAAACTTATTCCTTCCATTGAAAAAATTCTTTTTCGGAAAGAGATTTTCTAGAGAAAACAAAATGAAAATCTCATCCGGAATCTTTTCCAACCGTGCCTAACCTAAATCATATATAATCATAATTGATATTAAATCAACCAAAAATTAGACTCTCTATAGACGAATGAATATTATTATGAGCCTACCTAAAAATGTAAATTAAAGCTATTGAAAAAAATCAAACATATTTTTTTTAAATACTCCTAATGCATTACTGACTATCATGAAACTGTCACAGTCAAATTAAGCTGTTTCTTTAAATAAAAAGGTACGTTGCGTTACACGGAGATGCTTAAATTCATCCACAAATTGAAAAAAATATTATCATACTAATAAAATATAAACTAGCTAAAGTTGTTGTAGTACAATCATTATTGACTCATCATCACCATTCCTATCCTCATCCCATCTCTTTGCTACATATTTACTCAATCAAATGAAAAAGCTGTCATGTCCTCCCAAACATTTAAGCGATAATACACCTTAATTAATTGCGTTTTGCTCTGATGTTATATAGGTAGTATATCAATCTAATTTGAATAATTAAATTTACACTTGAGCTTTCATATTACGAGTGAGGAATTAATTGTTCAATATTTTTTCAAAAATTGAATATTTTTAGGCCAAGAGAAGCACCACCAAAACCTCTTTCACTCCAGGGTATAATCCTACCTCTCTAGTTCTTAAAATCTTTGGGGGGTACATACATGCACGCTAAAGATCCCACACACTCACATTCCAAATATCATCATTATCATCATATTTTTTGCATAATATGTATATAGTAGTTCAATAACAATTAATATTCTTTTTTTAGATAGTACAAATTTCTCTTATAGAACTATATTGTTTTTACGTATTTCATTTCATATCAAACACGTATTTCCCAACTATTTCCATTGACATCTTCGTATCATCATAATCGTGCATACATAGTTTTTTTTCATATTCGTCTTCATCAAAAAATCAGTCCATCAAGAAAGAACACATTATGTACGTACACATTATTATCTGCAAGTTTTAAAAAAATCTGATCAATAATGTGTTCTCTTTTGCTTACATACATGTACCGAATACCAAAGCCTAACAAATTTGTTATATTTTTCTCTCTCTCTTTAGGGCCTTTTTCGCAATTGACAAAACTTCTCTCATTACATACTTCTCACCTTGTTTTCTTTTTTACTAATGATCATCTTGTAAAAAATGAAGCATGTCCATGTCATAAGATCGAAATAGGATACATACCATATAGACTACTATACCCATTCTCTATCATCGTCATCGCCCACGAATGAATCATTCGGTTAGGTATTTTTTCTTCCTCAGAGGAGTGTAGCATTAAGATTAAAATGTTACTAGGAATAGAGACTGTGTATAACTGTAATTGTAGTACAATATAATAATAGCAATAATTAATGAAGTATTTTTTCTTCTTTATCCTTACCTACCTACCTACAAATATAAATTTGAATGATAATGTAATAATTAATTTACATACACTAGCAATAATAATAATGATAATAATATAATATTTTTATAAGTCAAAGTTAATATTGCCTTTAAAAGTTCATTTTTTTAATCACCATAATCGAATCCTTGCCGTCTTTCAGATGCTTTATGCATAGTAAAGCGTAACCGTTCCAGAACAATACTTGATCCATACTCTATATTGCATATTAATATAACACATCTTCAATCAGGTCTTGACCAACCCTTTCAAATATAACACTGGAAAAAAGGAGGAACAATAAATTGTTCCTCTCTTTTTTGAAATATCACATCAAAGTATTTTTTATTCGTTCCATCACCTATCTTGAAAGTTCAGAGACGCACTTATTTCTTCGTTCACAAAACAGTTTCCATTCCATATATCATCTTGACGAAAAAAATAATAATATATAAAAGAGCAAAAAATAATTGATAAAATTGTTCCGTGTAAAATATTACTTATAGATTTTTTGGAGCAATAATCGCCGGAAAGAGTCCAAAAAAACACAAGCTTATATAGTTAGTCCTAACTGTATCATCAATACGCTTTATAGCTTATAGTTTATGTTATGATAACAATTATTTCATTCATTTTTTTGAAAAACAGAAATATAAGCTTTTTTAAAGGAGTCAGGATTATTTTTTCGGATAAGTCTTTACCTCTACAAAGATATTGATAATGAGAACTATTAATATAAAGTTTTAGTTTCCTTTCCTCTAAAAATTGTGTGGCTTTTAAAGAAGTGAAAGTGATCGTTCCATGCATAATATGTACCGTTTTTACCGTTCCTTTATAAAGCAATATTTTTGTTGTTATTATTATCCTCAACAAAATAAAAATGAGAGCTCTTCCAGCGAAAAAGATTTTGGAGTGGATTGGATTGAATAATAATAACGGAGTATAGCCTATCATTATATATATCAACAACATTTAATATAGTGGCATTCACTGTAAGCTTTTTTCCACTCTCGTGAAAAAAGAACGATTTTCTCCTAAACCCTAGTTGATTGTAATAAATTGTAGAAGTATTTTAATGAATATATATACGAAATAATTGTTTTTCAAATGAGACATTTTTTAGTTTTTTCCCTCCGTTGAAAAAAAATGATTTTCTCCTCTTCTGAACCTCGCCCACCGAAAAGTTTTTTTTTCACCTACGAATATTGCTAAAAAATTCCTCTTTTCCGTTTTTTACTATAACACAGCTATATCACTAAATCAGTTCAGTATAATATAGGTTTTTGCTTTTCTCCGAGAAAGAAATTCGGACAAAAAATTGAATTCCATTTTTCAGGATGAAAATTGAATTTTGATGTTGCTTCCTTTTTTCTCTCGCATTTGATTGATTCGTATCGAATTCAGAGATTTTTCTGATAACCCTCCTCTCGCCGGCTGTAAGTTTCCCCAAACGTAGAAGAATTTTTTAATTTTTTTCAGAATGATGATGAACTGGTGGAGGAAACAATAATTTTTTTGAATAAGCTTCTGTGGTTTTCAATTTGAGTAGTTACTTGTGAGAACGAGCATGCTGATTAAGGGCGCTCTTGTCCCGGAACCGCTTGCTACATTTTGGACATTGATACGGTAGCTCGCCAGTGTGCGTACGTATGTGTTTCACTAGGTAGTCGCGACACCTGAGGAGAAAAAGGGAATGAGAAAAAAGGGGTTCAACTCTCAGTGAATTATTAAATAGGTCATTGTATTATCTAGGCAGCAGCTCCGACACGATGATATGATGATGCTCACGTATGGTAAATATGCCTACGTAAATCCCTACTTACGTAACTATAACTACACCTACGCTACTTCGTGCTAAGCACCCGATTATTTGTCTGGGAAAAAATGATAAATTAAATGAGTTATTATTCTTGGCTCACCCAAATTTGCGACCACATTCATTGCATTGCTGACTCTTAGGAAGGTGGACCCTCCGACGGTGCCGATTCAATGTAGCTCGTTGAGAGAAACTCTGGCCGCAATCCTGACAGCTGTAAGGTCTTTCACCTGGATTTTTGTAGGGCACACGCGCATCACATCACACAAGAAATAAAAAAATAATGGTATTATGAGAACAAAGGAGAAAAGTGCATCGAACAAGGTCGAAAGAACAAAAAGCAGAGTGGAGCTATAAATGCAGTAAACTGAGCAAAAAAATGTATTATTATATTTCTTTACCTGTATGACTCCTCATGTGAATATCCAAAGACTGTTTATGCATAAAAGACCTTCGGCATAGATGACATGGGAATTTCTTCTGGGGCTGAGCAGGCTGACCAGGTGCCCCAGCGGCAGCTGGAGCTCCACCATTGTTGGCGGTACCACTCCCACCCGGCATTGGACCGGCAGTGTTGTTTGTCACCACGACCGGCACCGGTGGTGGTGGAGGCGGAACCTCCAACTTCATCTGAGTTGGAGGCATCATGTTATTTTGACCACTATCCATCACAGCTAAATTATCTGAGTCTTTTGACGAACAACAGAAACACAGAAAAGATTTCACTCACGTTAATTATTACTGAGATAAAACTGACTCAAGAAGAAGACCTATTTTTTTAAACCAGGTTTGTACAGATATGTATATGAGCACCTCGGCAAGAAAACTACCGGCTTTTCGTTATATTCAAGTTGTCAACTTACCGTTCAATGTATACCTCCCGGAAAACACTTTAACGTTGTGTCACGCGCACGTACGAAGTTATAATATTCGTTCTTGAGCGGATTCTGTATGCCTAATTTTCTCTTATTATGTATGTAGATTTTTTTCTTCTTTTGGTAGCACTCGGAGCACAACTCTTGTTCTCACGTATAAGACAAAAAAGAATTACTCTTTCGAATAAAGATAACTTTTTCTGATGATGACAACAAATTGGCAGAGAGTAAAAAGAACTTAAACGTTTTTGTTTTAAAATGTTTTCTTCTTCCTTTAACTTTACTGAACCTTCTTTTTTCGTTTTTTAGCAAAAAAATTTGAAGTGTGAAGTTTAATGTGAAGTGATATTTTTTCCCTTTTACTTTTTTTTAGCTATGTATTGCTGCTGGTGAAAATTCCTTACAGAGTAAAAACTTTTCAGTCCTTCGATATCAGTCCTTTCAAGTAACTTAATATGTAAATCCTATGTTCTTTTTCTTAATAGTTGGTAGTACCTAAACAAAAAAGATAATTAAGTAATCAAAAAAGCATTTCTTTTTTCTTGCTTTAAAATCCTACAAAATTTTTAAATCTAAGAAGCCAATTTTTCTCATTTAAAACCCAGATCATTTCATATCACATTAAATATATACTTTCTTAAAAAACGCTACGACTTCTAATGTGCATCTTAAATCATTCCTCTTCTTCTCACTAATTTTCTGTTTGATGAATGAGTTGTTGAGAATGAAAGAAAAAGTAGGGAATCTTAATATGTGGAGTAGTAAAGTTAGAAAGTATATAGTTTTCTCTTCGTTTTTAGGTATGAATGAATAAAAATGAAAGAAAAAAATTATAGTCTAATATTGCTTTCTGGGTAAACGCCTTTCTGAGATCCTCCTGTTCTTAACAGTCAATATAAAACTTTCCATTTTATTTCCTTCGTTTTCCTATTTTTCCTGTCTTCTTTCTCTTCTTCTCCTGTTTAAAGTGTGTGTTATTTAGTGCTTCTTTCTTTTCCTCTTTTTCTCTGTCTTCAGTGTTAACTTCTAAACCGGAGTGGGGGAAAAATGATGGAGCGGTAGTCGTTGTTATATTACATTCGGCCGATTTCAAACCCAGACATGGGAGGAAACTCGGGAGATCTGTCTGAAGTGGCACACGACGCCGGGCAGGATTGCTCTCTGCTGCTGGAAATGGAAGGGATCAATACTATAGCAGTGTCTACATGTGAATAAAAATTTCTTGTATATAGTATTGTAGTATGTATGTATACAGAAAATAATAAGAAGGAAAAAACTTTTTTTCTCCTATTCGTCTTCTCTCTTTCCTTCACTCACACAGAAACTCACTGAGGCAAGCAAAGGAGTCTCTCCTCTCGTTCTCGAATTTTTTTCAAAGAGAATGAGAGAGAGAGAAGGTTTTAGGCAGAGATAGATACCTACATTGTATGCACTTGGAGACAACAAGCAAGGGAAAAAGGAGCAACGAGAATGAAAAGACCGACACCGCACTGCAATGCAACTGTGAGAGCTACGAGAGCACCAGTCTAAAATGCAAAACGAAACTCAAGCCAGGCACGGTACAGAAAGGAGCGCAGCGGACCACTCACACACCAAGCCTGAAGAGGGACAGTGAGAAAGTGGGGAAGGAGATTGAATCAAATAAAAACGCTGGAGAAGAACATACTATTACTTACTAAGTAAAAACAATTGCATCGGAGAAAATTTTTTTAACAAAAAAAGTTATCTTCCACCGAAACTTAAAAAAACTTGTCTGACTGACAGAAAGAAAGAGAGAAGACACACACACAGAGAAACAATTCACAACAATCTCACCACCACCACGACCATCGCCGCTGTAAGCTTTCCCGCTTACTGCTGGCTATAGAATAGAGTTCATAAACTCGAAAGCAAGAACTTACTAAATTAATTTTTCCAGCGATGAGATGATCAGAATGAGAAAGGCCAGTCGAAGAGAGAGGGAGAGAGTCTGATGACGTGATTGGACGCTATGAAAATTTTGTCGTTTGTTTGGCTCACTCCCCGAATAACAATAATAATTTTTTTGATGCAGTGTAGTAGCGGCGGCAGAAGACAAGACAAGAGCGACTCAAGTTCGATTCGGTTGATGAGAAATACAATGATTGTTAATGTTCTTCTTATCACGAAACAAACACAGAAAAAAACTGCTCTCAGAGATTTTAAGCCACTTTTTCTATTTTCTCCGGGTACGAAGGGTGGCGCGTTTCTTGACGGTGATGATGATGATGTGCAACAAGAATAAAAACTTTCTTGGAGCAAAAAATTAGATGTCCTTATAATTTTTTAAACTGAAGAAAAAATGAACTTATTCAAAAAGTACTTAAGTAGTGAGAAAACATGCTTCAGGCTTATTACAACTTATACATACTCTCTACGGGATTCTTAAGGCTATTATTAAATATTGTAGCAGCAGTAGAAAGAATTTGTATACTTTTTTCTAAAATAATATGGAATTCGGGAGGATTTGCAGCCCCGGATTCGAAAAGGAAGGCCTCTACCCGCGTTTCGTACTACTCCTTAAGCAAAGAGCAGAAGACCAACCACAAAGAAAAAGGCTCGTAGTAGTAATAATAGTAGGTAATACATCAAAGGGATATAAAAACTTCTTTTACAAGAAAACTTATTGCATTGCATTCGATTCACCAATAATATAACATATATATATATATATTTATGTACGTATTTACTGACTAAAGTACTACATGAAGAAGAGAGAGAGAAAAAAACTTTTTTTGGTGGACTATGAATGCAAATGCAACTAGCTATAAATGCTATGAACTATCTACAATATTTTTATATAAAATATATGTATATTACTTTTTCCTACTAGGACTACTACTACTAATTCATATAGAAGAGGAGGGTATAAGAATAAGAAGAAGAAGAGGAGAGGGGCATGTTATGAATATTTAAAAAATTCTTCTA
>JAHZNI010002379.1:0-15481 GCA_027744415.1 Seira ritae | reverse complement strand
TAAACCATCATTTTATTACTTCGAGTATATAGATAATTGGAGTGTGCTCTGTTCTTTGTTGTGTGTAAAATGTACATAATATACATATCGATACTTCATGATAAAAACTAAAACACACCATCTTGTGAAAATTCTTTCCCTTTAGTTTTGCACGAATAAACATAAAGTATGCAGAGCAGCACCATCAGCAGTATAGTGGTAGTTCATTTTCCATTGAATTTATTTCTCCAGAAAAAAAAGATATTTTTTTGCAACAAACAAACACCCAAGGGGTTTTATACTTATTATTTTCATCACAGGAAAATTTTTTCTTATCGATCTCAATACATAATATAATAATTCTCGGAACATTTTTATGTACATTAGAGGTAAAAATGAGGTATTTATTTAGCCAGAGGAAAGAATAAATATTTACCGATAATTTTCAGCTAGCCTTACTTCATCTGCAATTCCAATTCATTTCAAATGCCTTTTCCAATTCATTTGCCATGCTGAGCTGAGCATAGTCGAAATTTTGACTCAAGTTATTGCTTGCAAGACAAAGTTTTGCAAATTGAGGAAAGCCAGAGAAATAACTAGCTGGAGTGAGTGGAGGTTTTCTACAAGTAGCTTGCAGCGCAGAAGACGAAGAGTAAACATCATCACATCACCATAATTCATTTTCTGTCTTCTGGCTGACAACGTGGTAAAAAATACGGGGCAGCTTGAGTCGTCATCATGTAATAATAAGTAACATTTAGTAATGCATAAGTTTCAACAACTTTTTCGTAAACAAATTTTTCCCCAGTAGTTTAAAAAACTTTTTGGGGGAATGGAAGCATCTTCTTAAAAAGTAGTAAAAGGTAAAACGATGAGTACTATATTTACGATGTAGAAGGCATCAAACAGAAAGTTTTCTGTTGATGAAAGAACCTCTTTTGTAGACTTTGAAAGGGCTTTTGGAGAAGTAGCAATTTGTTGAATGCATATTCATGCGGTTTGTACAAAACAATATATTTCCAGAGAGAACTGTTAATTTTGTTATGCTAATTTTCTGGGAGTTCCTCAGAGACAAGCCCCTATGTCAGAAAGTTACACCGACATTAAAACAAAGGCATTCCTAGAACTCAGAAGGGAAGATGCAATGTAGTAGGCACAGGCACACTACTCCAGACACAAAGGGAGGAAAAACTTAAACAGAAAGGATATCATTGTTATTGTTTCCTTCTACCAGAAGTAGATATGGTCCTAAAGTTTTTTTATCAAAAGATACTACGTGTTCTAATTCGAAATTCCTCTTGAATAAAGGAGAGAAATGCCAGGAGAGAATTGGAATTTGTAATTGGAAGGTAGACAAGATGAGGCGAGGAGGAGGGTAAGAGTGGGATATGAGGAAGAAGGGGTAGTAGTACAACTAGAAAATTGTTTCTGCAAAAATTCACAAGGTTGAGGAGAGCTTATTCACATTCCACTGTTGCTTGCTTTTCACTGCTCTTTGAAGGTCGGGTTGGACTTGGTCCTTTTTTGCATGCTTGGAATCACCCAAAAAGGAAAAGTACAACTAAACTATATGAGCATAGTCATAGTCCTTAAATAAGTAGCAGTGGTAGTGAAAATAAGAATCTCTCACGGGAAAGGGACTTTCTCTTCCACGAGAGAAATAAAGGTTACGGCAACTACTACCAACCAGAAGGAAAGCTTCAAAAACTTCAGCAATAATTTATCACGGGCATCAAGGATGTTATGAAAATTGTAGTGTTGAAATCGTAAAAACACTTAGGATAAGTATAACAACGCGAGTAACGATAACGAGAGAGCTAGTGAACGAGGTTCAGGTACTTACCGTCGAGGTGAATTCCAAGAAGAAACTTTTTGAAGCATAATCATATTATCATAGTCGGAGTAGTAGTAGAAGTCATAATACCTTTCTTTGCGTAGACAGACAGTAATCAGTAACAATGAAAGACAAGATAAGAGCATAATAATGAATAAATATACATACCTAAAGCGAATTGCATAGTATTATATACATTTTGCATCAACAATTAATAACAGTAATAATATTACGTTACCTACTTGAGTTTGGAGAAATTCAACAATCCCTTTAAATTGGTAGAGTCTGAGAAAATGTTTTGCTAATTTATCATTGAGGAGTTAAATTAGTTAGTTTAGATGTATATTTACATTTTTGTGTAAAAACTTCAATGCACAATTCGCTTAAAATATGAAAATTTTATTTATATTTTTACGAAGACAGTAGTTTGTAGGAAAAGCTATGTAATATATTTGAACACAGAATTAGTCAGTTTTTTAAGGCAAGTCGAGAAGAAAACGTACATGTATTGTTGGGTTAATTAATATATAAATGATTATTTTTGTGCATTTCATAAAGGCAATCATATGTCATTGAATGTTAAAGAAGGAAAGTATGAGTCAGTAAAAAGAATAATTATTATTGGTGCAATATGTTACGCAAAAATGCAATCATAGAATGTGTAAGTAATTCAGAGTAATTCATACGTTGGCAATATTGCGATACTCCTTCTTTAGATCTTCTTAAAAGAGGTACGGAATATTTAAATTATGCGCAAGTAGAGCAATGAGTTGCTTGCGCTCAAGAGTCTGAGTATGTTTTCGGGTTTGTCAAAATGATACGATGAGACAGTTAAAGAGGAAAGAGATAATTTTTTTCAAAATGTAATTACACTTTCAGCGCATCATAATCTCTTTTTAATCCTCATCCTCCGGAGTATCAGCTGCGTCATCCTGTGCCTCTCGTCGTATTGGTGTCGTAGGCACCTCCAAAGTAAATTCTTGGCACTCCCTCAGTGGATCCACTTCATCGTATGCAGGAGGCACTATAATGTAATCAGAAAGAATAATTTAATTCCTTCGATCTATGTACTATTAATTAATTATGCATAAGAGATGAGCTTGACAAACAGTCCGCCTACATGTTTCCACGCTGGGAATCCTAGAAGACAACTGTGAGTAGGCCGGAGGCAAACTAAATGTGGTTGTAGCCGAATTATGAGATCTAACGGAATGCGTGGAGGATGCGGATCCTCTCCTCCTAAGTCCAACTGCAGGAGCGGGAACATCTAGGCCAGTTGCATTATTCATTAGAGATTGCAACGTTTCTCTGGTTGTGCCTATTATTAGGGGCGCCTCTCCTTTGATTGTACCGTGGTCCAAAATTTTCACTTTGAACTGGAAACAAACATGAAATTCCGAAACGAATTAAGATATAAACAAAAATTCTCAAATTGCAAGTTGTCAAATGAAATTACTTACTTGAAGTGTGTATGACACGTTGTACATGGAATGAGCACAAAAACTAGGCTCCTGATTTTCTCGAATTGGCAATCCATCGATCCAAGTAATCTCTGGTTCTGGCTCAAACTCTTCCCTCTCCTTCAATGCAGCTATCAGATATCTCCTCTTTGGCGAATCTCGTTTACCTTTAAAAAATAAAATTATGAGCAATACATTCTCTGAGATGACTCAATCAATTCAATCTATACATTACTCAAGAATATTAGGTGATGGTATTACCATTAGCGTCGTATTTGAACTCCTGTATGATCTGAACTGACAGATGGAGCGGGAAGCATTTGGGATTTCTCACGTACAAAATGAAGGGCACTGTTTCCTCCGGAAGAAATCCCGACGATTCCACTGAAAACGTTGCCTCGACTAATTTCCTCTTGCTGAACATTGACTTTTTGTAATTGCAGTTTTCAATTATGATGGGTTTATTCGCTTCTTCATTGTACAGAATATTATGATGACCAGAAAATCTCATTATTTTTTCTCCCACCTCCGTATGTATGCCATTCGCACTCTTCATGTAACAAACTAGTCGATACTGTAGATAACCCAGATTGTTTTTGAAACCTGTATTCAACAACAATTATTTTACATAATCAATCTCCAGGTTCTGAGATTCCGAGGTTTTCCGTAAATTGAATAGGCTTGTCACCTGCAGGTAGATGAGGATCTCCAGGAATTTCCAATGTAAAAGGATAAGTGACTGTTCCTGGCTCCAAATGATAAGTCCCCTCCTCTATAATGACCTGCCTTATTGGCGATTCTTGGTAACCCTCAGCTTCTGGTTTTGTGCCCTCCAGAATAATCTGTCGACCTTGGTGAAATGAGGTCCTGTTGTCCAATTTGCTGGAATAACGGAGCGTGCATAATCCTTCAAACTGTACGAGGAGCCCTTAAGAGCAAAAATACCGATATTTCAATTTGATCTTTGGTAGCTACCTAATAGATTCTGGATTCTAATAGATTTACCTTTATGCTTTAGAGGAAATCTTGTTTCAATTACAGCCTTCCCAGAGATCTTTCGAAACGGCTTGATCACATCATTGTCAACGATGAGCTTCACTTTAAAATTTACTCCAAACTGATCAACTTTCCCAGCTCTGTAAAAACTGATTCTGTGAACCCCGTGTAAGCCTGCAGCTAAGGCCATGACACCTACCACGCTAAATTTATTACTACCCCTCTAAAACCTTTACTAATTAGCCTCTTATCACTAAATAGCATTCTCTCGTTCGTTACAACCTAGTCGTTGATGAGGAGAAGCCTATTTGACCACTACTGCAAAATTAACTACTTCTAAAATAGTTAACATTCCCTATTTATACTTTTCTCTTCCTCTTAATCATTTTGGATGACTAAAGCTATAACTCACAACAGCACTTTCCTATTTTTTGCTCATCTCTCTCATTTTCCAATACGAGGATAAACATGTAAGTGTGTTGTGGAGGGAAAGGAGTGAAAGTGAAAGAATGTGGCAGGAAAGTAACACAATACATGTGGCGGTATATGGTTTGTGTTGTGGTGAAAGCTTTCTCTCTACGTCCACGATGATCATGATCATGTTGTGTTTCTCTTGTCGTGCCAGTGCCAGTTTAAGCATTTTCTTCCTTTCGCTTTATTTTTTGCTGCATTACTTTCTCTGATGTAATACGTTTTATTTACACCATTAGCTGTAAGCACATAGGTACATGCTACTTTTCTCAGAAAAAGTTGGCTGGGATGTGTGAAATAGAATAAATTGCATGTCTGTAGGATTTGATGAATCATCATCATCATCACCATCACCGCTTCAGAAAACAGCAGCAGCCAACATAAACATTCATAGAGGCATTGGCATTTTGGCATATTTGCTATGAGGAAGAAAGCTCTGTTTTGAATCATCAGGTACTTTCACTTCGCACTGCTGTAAAGTGTAGGTATATATATTGATTTATTTTTGGCTGAACGAAACATGCTTTGAGAAAGACTGTATCTATATTAATCTTTCTCATAAACTTTATCCTTTTATTTTTTATGGCAGAAAATCTTTTCGCGTACATGCTAATTGAGTAGGTGATGCAATGTGATGTCTGAGCTAATTTTGGAAAAGGTTTCGTGTGTCTTACACCACATGAAAGAGATATTTTGTCACCTTTTCCTTTGAGCTGGATGACATTTGATCATAATGTCAACACTTCATTTTCATGACGAAGGAAGGAACACACATCATAGAACAGCGTATGCATGCATTGAATAAATATCCTGAGTGGAGCTCTTGCACACCTTTATCTTTAGAGATCGAGTGATCAAATAAAAATGTAATTAATTAGCCTCTGCAAAACTAAGTTTCGTTATGCGTCAATGTGAGAAGAAACTATTTTGAACACACTAAATGTATGCGTGGTTACATATGCCCTGCGTCAATAGAGCATCTGGCTGCACGACAAGGGAGATTCTGTTATTTGGTCAGAGCTTGAGCAATGCCTTTCAAGTTCTAAACTATTTTTGGATTACAACTACAATGCAATGATAAACTCCTTCCAACGTCACAACGCAAAGTTTGGTGGCCAGAGCCAAGGTGTAACATGTTTCAAAATAAATGTAGTAAATGAATTCCATGACTCATATATATATACTTGTGTTATTTATAGCCATGCAATTAAATCTAAAAATACGTCACTATACTAAAAATAGAATAGAGAACTATTTTTATGAATGAGACGTTTTGTAAAACATCATCAACGATTTGATGAACAAGGTCAGACGTGCATGATGAGGATTAAAGAGGCTCATTGAAGGGCTACCTGACAAAGAAGTACGCATTATGCAGTTGAATTCAAATTATTACTATCGAAATTAGCCGAAGAAAAAAGTCTTTTAAATTCAAGAAGCTAGAATTTCTCGTGAATTCAACGTTTTTATGAGGAGGCGTAGTGAGCGTAAAGGTATTCTCATTCTCATGATCATTTGCGATGATGCGAGCCTACGCACAAGGTGCACCTGAGTTATCATGGTTTAATCGTTAATGCAATTATTTATCTCGAATGGATTTTTAAATTCTCGAGGTTCTAAGTTGAATGATATGATAAGACCTATCGTGCCATAAACACCACCAAATGCAACTATCAAAAACAGCGAAGCGTGTCCTCTTTCAGATAAAGCAATGCTTCGATGAGCTAACCGTATCAAATCAATAAGAATACATGCATGGATGTAATGTGCGCTCAGCACGGCACGAGGCACTTTAAAATGCTTCTTAAACGCCTTAAAAATCGGTTAATTAGCTGCTCGCTGCATTGCACGAAAATATGAAAAGCAGTAAATCATTGTTGCAGAGAAGCGTGAAATATGAAAGTAAAATTGAAAGGAAAATGCGGAACAAGTCAATTGCAAACAAATAAGTATTATTGTGCTGCTGGGGCTCGAGTACTTTGTCGGAATCTTCAAGAATTTCATAGTTTACTGATTGCAGCATGCTCTATTTTATTTACTTAGGCACGTTTTTGAATGACTCTACATCTTAAAATTCATTTCCTATAGAATTAAGGATGCTACGGTGGTATGCACTTCATCTGAATCTTGCAATTGACTGAACTAAAGTAAAACGGAAAAGGAAACAAAGGCTGAGAATGAGCCCTAATCTTCGCTAGCTTAAAAGAACTCATAAATTATGCTGTAAATCCCTAAACAAAATAATTTTGTAGGTATAATGTTTTACAAGATCTGTGTTCATTATTAGTTTGTTTAGTTAGTAAGCAATAGCATTTCTCATCGTCAAAGACAGAAGACACTGTTCATAGAGAAGCATAATTGACTTGTTTTCAATTGGCCACACTAAAACTAAAATTACCTGCTCTGTTATTCCAACTCGTTAATCATGAGCATACTTCCGTTGTTACAACTTTAATTAAGTGGTCATGAAGTTTGTAAATAAGCTGTGAGTGGATAAGATCAAAGGTGTGAGTCGCGTGGAGGCATTACATTTGTGGGTGTGCTAAGAAGTCACATATGTAGTATTTTTTGTATCGATGCTGAAGTGATTTTAGGTACACAAATCTAAAATCTAAACATTTTGTCTTCGCATTTTCTAAAATCGATACGTCATCATTTCAATGAGAAGATGAGATTTCAATCGTGATTTACACCTCACGTGACCATCCTGGAATTCTTTATAATCGAGCAAGATGGGGGCTGAACAAAGTCATCTGCCTGAGCTGCAGTGCGACTCAAATATACAAAACTTTAAATTCCTGAAAATTATAGAATTCTAACATTATGTTTTATTTTGTAATTTAAATATTTAGGGGTTCTTCTGATTTTCAACAAAATTTTATCAGTTTTATGGTGAATGGAAAGGAATATACCGGTGAGCGAAAAAAGTGCGAGTTATTTGTATATTCTCCATCTGCCCCAATATTAATATTGTCTGAACGATTTAGTGAAAACTGATGGATGTGACCCCGAGATCGGGCCAGAGTATTTGCTGGTGGACTACCTCAGAGATAAGCTTGGTTTGACTGGAACCAAGTACATGTGCAGAGAAGGGGGTTGCGGAGCTTGCATGGTCACAGTTCGTTCAACGAATCCTGCTAGCGGAAAAGCTGAATTTCGATCGGCGAATTCGGTTTGATTTATAAAAGATACACATTGAATTGCTTCAACAGATACAACGGCGATTGTGGTTATTTCAGTTTTATCCCCTTCAATCTTTTATTGTGGTTTAGTGTCTGCTTCCGCTATTTGCTTGCGATGGCTTGGATATCACAACTGTGGAACGACTCGGTAATCAAAGGTCGGGTTATCATCCAATTCAAGATAGGCTCGTCAAATACGGTGGAACTCAAGTAAATTGATGAATTGGTGAAACATTTATTGTTTTGTTTCAAATATAGTGCTTTGGAACTAATATGGTTGATGTTTTTAGTGTGGATTCTGTACACCGGGATTTGTCATGAATATGTACAGGTATAATCTAAGCTCTTTATCCATGAATTCACGAAGTGTAAAATTACCATCTTAGTTCATTTTCCTGTTACTTCCAGCGTAGTACAAAACAATCCACAGTTTACCGGAGGAGAGGTAGAGTACTCATTTGATGGCAACATTTGCAGATGTACAGGGTACAGACCAATCATTGATGCATTCAAGTCTCTCTCAATAAATCCGTCGGAGGAATTGAAGCGAAAATGTCAAGATATCGAGGTGATGTATTTTACGTATTCTGAAATTCCCAACCTTTTTACACATACAAAGTCATAGGAAGAGTATGATCTCCTTTTCCCCATGCAGGATTGCTACAAGTGTCCCCTAGTTAAACAGAATGCGGACGATGTTGACGATTCCGACATGGAGATAGTGCAAACGCCAAAAAATCTGTTCATTCAGAGCTCCGGGGGAGAGCAATGGTTTAAGGTTACTACATTGCCAACGTTGTTTGAAATTCTGCAGAAGTTTTCATACTCAGAAATGAAGTACAGACTCGTTGCTGGAAACACTGGAAGAGGTCAGAACACATATCCAGAAACGGTCATATAATAATCATTATTAATGATTTCATTTGTGTAAAACTATTGAATTATTTACAACTTACAGGAATTTTTGGAGACGACGGCCCTTACCAAGGATATATTGAGATCAATAGCATACCAGAACTTCATTTCAAAGCTATAGATCAGCATGAAATGGTGCTGGGTGGAGGAACTACTCTCACATCAGCAATTGCTGAGTTCCGGGATGCCATTGACAAGGAGGGATTCGTATGGGCCAAGGAATTTAACAAGCATTTCAGAAGAACGGCTTGTTTGTCAGTTCGAAATGTATGCCAAAATATATTTTCAATTGTTTGTCTTTCATCCCAGAGTTAATTCTTTTTTAATTCAATTAGCGAGGAACGTTAGCCGGAAATCTAATGTTGAAGCATGACCACCCTAGATTTGTATCAGACGTTTTCACTCTCTTTGAATCCATTGGCGTCACTTTGAAAATTGGTATTGTATAAACATATACATATTCATTTTCTGATACTCGAACTACTCCATTCAGGAAAAAAACGCTAAAGGGCGTTTGATACATTTTCAGGCTCCTCGCCAACGTTTGTTCAACAATACTCCTTACTTGAGTTCATGGGGCTGGATATGCGTGGCAAAGTCATAATTTCGATACATTTGCCAAAACGTACAGGAAACTTTACATATCGTACATTCAAGGTCATCAAAAACTTACAATACATGCATACTCAAGCGTGTTTGCCTGCCAAAGTTTTAAATATAAATTATTTTTCATGTGCTATTCAGGTGGGAAAGCGATATCAAAACGCTAAAGCATATGTAAATGCAGCATTCCTTGTGAACGTCGATCCAAAGAATAACTTTTCAGTAATCGGTCGACCATCATTGGTCTTCGCTGGAATAAACCCGAGATTCGTAAGTCAAAATTTATTCAAAAAAGGAAATCAAAATTCAAAAATAAAATGCACGACAATCATTTATTCCCGTGGATTTTGGTAGATCCACGCAAATGAAACCGAGTCCTTCTTGTCGGGAATGCCGCTCACGGTGGCCACTTTGCAAGGTGCCTTGACTCGGCTAAAACAAGAAGCTGTTCCGGACTTTGCCCCTGAAGACGGAACTCAAGAGTATCGGTTAGGTCTCGCTCAATCATACCTGTACAAGGTAAATGTCTTAAGAGATTTTCTCATTTAAATTATTTGCATAATTCTGAATCTAAACCAAATATTTCAGTTTTTTCTTGGCGTTCGTGGAAATAATGTGAATGCTCGTCTGAGATCAGGAGCGAACGATGTTGAAAGAGGGTTGAATACAGGAACTCAGACGTATGTCTCTGATAGGACGCAATGGCCCTTGTACCAACCATTGCCGAAACTCGAGTCGTTTCCTCAAGCCTCTGGTATGAAAAAGACGATAATAAAGAAAATTTAAAAACATTTAATCACGAATTTAATTTCCGAATCTATAATAATAAAACAGGAGAAGCAGAATACATAAATGATATAAGGGCGGAGCTAAATGAGCTGTTTGGAGTCTTTGTGTTAACTACAGTGGCGACAGGAAACATCAAGCACATAGATGCTTCGAAAGCTCTTGTTTGTCACATTAATTTTACAGCGAACATAAAATAAGATATGAATTAATAAAGATTTTCATATTACCCCAAAATTATTATGTGCAGATGATTCCCGATGTGGTTGCCTTCATTACCGCTAAGGATGTCCCTGGCAGTAACAACCATGCTGGATTTTTGGCCAATGTCGAAGAAGTTAGTTAACGGATCATATATTATGCACGCTCCACAATACCTGACCAGATTCTTAAAACTTTTAAAGGTTTCAATTTTGACAGATTTTCGTTTCCCGAAAAATCTCATTTGCCGGTCAACCAGTTGGACTGCTTGTTGCTCGGACCAAATCTGCTGCATTTCAAGCACGATCCTTGGTCACAGTAACTTACGATAGCTATCAAAAGCCCAGACTGGATATCAAGGATTCTGTCAACACAAAAGATTGTAGAAGTCTGCGAGATGACAAAGATATCAATTTGTCTGTTCCATGCAGAGGTCTAGATAAAGAAACAACCAAAAAACTTCTGCTTAATATTAAGAAAACCCCTGAGACATCCGAAATTAGAAAAGGTGTGCAAGGACAAGTTATTAAAATCAAAGGAGAGTTTTACATGGACCGGCAGTACCATTTCCAGTAATTTTTTCTATCACACCCTGATTTAATTAAACATTCTGAGCTGGATTTCATTTGTATTTTTTGATTGCTTAGTATGGAGAACCAAATATGCTTATGCGTCCCGAAAGAGAATGGAATGGATGTGTATTCCAGTACTCAGCACATGAATGGAGTTCAAAACGTACTAAATCTCTTCACTGTTTAAACTTCTCTGTGACTGTTATTCAAATATAATATTCTCTGTTTTAGGTAATATCACAAGCTCTGAAGGTCCCGCTAAATTGGTATGCCAAGTCTTGACCAAAAAATCTTTTAAACCACATATGTACTATGTATTCCATGAATACAAAAGGGCTGCTGAAAAAAACTGGGTAAACTGTATACACATTCAAAGGACTCTGTTGCATACTTTCAGCGTAAATCTGCATGTCCGAAGATTAGGTGGTGGGTTTGGAGCCAAGGTTTATTGAAACTTACAAAGAGCAAAAACAATATTCAATTACGTAACACGATATGTTTTATTAATTAGCCCTTGTTTGCATTTTCAGATTTCAAAGGCAGCGCATGTGGCCGCAGCATGTGCTGTGGCTGCATATGCCACAAATAAGCCCGTGAGAGTTGCTCTCGACCTCGAAACGAATATGCATATGATAGGTAACTGCAGCAGAATGGTTTTTTCTATTTGAATTAGATCCGAAAGAAAAATAATTGTTTACTCTGGCATGGCATTTCCAGGAAAAAGATTGCCGTACTTCCTGAAATATTCCGTATGTCATTTAATTAAACATGCTGAAGCAGAAACCTATTTTTAGCTGTTATGTATTCTGTAAAAAAATTTTTTTCTCATCATGAAAACAGGCGGAAGCGGATGAGACGGGATTGATTAGCAAGTTGAATGCAGACATTTATTGCGATACCGGTGCTGTTGGTATGTATTTTCTTGAAATGGATGTAGATTTTCATTGTTAGAGAAGCATTGGGTAATGTGATACATTGAAAGATACTCATCCAAATAAATTATTTGAATAATATTAACGCACTAGCAAATGAACCTACATCACTTTACGCTATGATATGCGCCCAAAGTTGTTATCGAGCATATGGTTGGGACATCAACCCTGGAGTTGCAACAACCGACACCAGTCCAAACACGTATTGCAGATCTCCCGGCAGTGCTCAAGGGGTAGCAGCGATTGAAACAATCATGGAACATGTAGCACATGCCGTGAAGAAAGACCCCTTGGATGTTCGTCGAGTAAACCTGATTAGAAAGGGGGATAGTTTTATAGGTGTTCCTGGGGCTAAGCTAAACACTGAAAATCTCATTCCAAAAATGATGACCGAATTAATCGAAAGCTCCGATTATGTGGCGAGGAAAAAGTTTGTCGATTCCTTTAATGCGGTAAGTATTTCATTCCTATTCATCTGAGAAAGTTTGTGGATTCAAAAACTACTTATTTGACTTTCCGAACAGAGCAACAGATGGAGAAAACGAGGAATATCAATGGTTCCACTTCGGTATCCGAATTATTATGCTGACTTTAGATTTCCCACGTTTGTTGCTCACACCCTTCAGATTCCTCTGGAGAAAGTACGCGTACAACCATCGCAAACTTTAATCTCCCCAAATACGGCTATATCTGGAGCTTCTATTTCCAGTGAGCTTGTCTGCAGCGTAAGTTGCTTTATATTATGTACTTCATTTGTAAATTGCTAATGCTATGCTATGTTCATGAATATTTTTTCTATCACCTTTATGGTTACAAAGTCTGCTTTGCGCGCTTGTGAGCAACTGCTTGATAGGTTGGAACCCGTGAGAAGACAACTGAAAAATCCAACATGGGAACAATTAATTACTGCTGCAAACGCCCGTGAACTCCTCCTTACATCTCAATACCAGTAATTGACTGTGGAGGAATAGTAGTGAAATTCACAGATTTAAAAAATTATTGATGTTTCTGTTATAAAAATAATGTTCTTCCTATTATCAGGGAGAAAACTGGGGATGTCCAAAGTTATGATGTATGGGCCATTGGAGTAACTGAAATTGAATGCGATATGCTAACAGGAGATTATAAGGTTCGCAGACGAGTCTGTTCATTTAATCTTCTAATGAAACGAAGATGCATATTAAGACGGATTAACAAAGTAGCAAAGTATTTAAATTCCGAATAGATTATCAGAACCGATCTTATAGAAGATGCTGGATACAGTTTGAGTCCTCTCATTGACATCGGGCAGATTGAAGGAGCTTTGATCATGGGATTGGGCTGGTGGCTAACAGAAGAGCTTGTGTATGACACCAGCAGTGGAGAATTGTTGACCGATAATACATGGGTAAACTGTTTCTTGCATGACATCTCAATCGAATCATAAAACGATGATAAAAGTTCTTGAATCGAAATTGTAGTTATACAAGCCCATGTTACCTGCGGACATACCTGAAGATATACGCGTGACTTTGTTGAGAAATGCGCCCAATCCGTACGGCGTTCTTTCATCAAAAGGTCAGATTTAGCTCACTCATTTTCAACCACAAATATAAGAAATTCTTTCTAAAATGTTACAATTTAATAAATTTTTCTAGCCACTGGGGAACCACCGTTT
The DNA here is from genome assembly GCA_027744415.1 of Seira ritae. NCBI lineage: Eukaryota > Metazoa > Arthropoda > Collembola > Entomobryomorpha > Entomobryidae > Seira > Seira ritae. The sequence goes on along the minus strand of JAHZNI010002379.1, from coordinate 1,893 downwards.
AATTTGGCAGTGTCAACAATACTTGCACTGAGGTAAGTACTTGGAATTTGTTAATATTTGCAACATCTACATAAAATAATTGATGTTTTTATTGAACATAACTCAAATAAAGGAATGCCATCGATTCGGCCCGGAGAGATGCAGGCGAAAATTCTTGGTACCAAATGGGTTAGTTATTTGTTCAATTTGTAATCTTTGTAAAGCTCAATCTGGACTGAAGTGCTTGTAATATTTCATTTAACTAATTTTTGTAGATGGTCCAGTAACGAGGGAAGTAATTCGAAAGCTAGCGCTAACTTCGGAGGATCAATTTATATTTTAAGGAAGAAATACTCAATATGGTAGTCATTAAATCTATAGATGCACTAAAACATAATAAATCATTTGAATAAAATCCAATCCTTTAACTTTAAAAATTTGAACGAAACGCGGTTTTATTTTGTATGATTATTTAGATAAACATTGAATTAATATTAATAACGAAACCCATCTACATAACATGAGTTACAATTATGCAATAAATGCAAAAAAGGACAATGATTCGGATCCCATCATCACTCATACATACATATCTATCATGCCTTCAAAACATTATCCAGGTAATTTTAGCCTTACAAGTACACAAAGTAGTCATTTTTTGTAGCAATTTAGTAAGTACTTTTTGGTACTCCTCCTTACACCTTTCGATTCCATTGGGGAACATTCACTTAAACATTTAAACAATCGTTTCAAACTGAAATTATACTGCTTATTTTATCATTTGATTTTTTTGTAGATTGTTCATATGTACAGCTCTTTCTTTCGAGTTTCTGATTGATTTATTTTTTTATTGATATTATCTTATGTGATCTGTCCGTAACGAGCTACTTAACATCGATCATATTATAGTCAGTCATCATTGTTTGCATATTCATTTTACTACCCCAACTTTCAAATAAATCGGTGAATTCCAAATGCACATTTAAAAACATGGAAATAAAAGCTACGACAAAAATCCGCAAAACACGACGACAAATACTACCAGCAATCCTTATTGATATCAGGATCAAAATTCTTTCATATTTACAAAGAATTTTAATATTTCAACGATATTTTTTTTACAAAGTATGTTCGTTCCAAATCGAACATTTCAAGGCATTTTCGAATGCGCCTTTCCCACATACAAATATTTGGATTATTTTTTTAGAGTATCATAAAACATCACTCCGATTAAAATAAAACACGGATCAAATTACGGTGCATGAGGCATCTATTCTTTTATGCTTAACTTTTTTTGTCTACAATGAATACTATCATTTTGTTTGTCTAGTCTAAGGATGTGTATTTTTAATACTTTCGATAGTTCTTCAGTAATTTTACTTAGCTCCAACTTGAAGAGAGCAACGTAAGTACTTCTAGACAAAAACTACCCTTTCAACTAATTAAATGCTAAAAAGGAACTTACTGGCGTATTACAGGACTATTTAGCTTGTAATGTACCTATGTTTAATTTGGGAGTGAGCAATAACAATTATGTATCTTCTTATTCAAGCAAAATAATAATTTGTAAAATAAGTTTAAAAACTGGGAAGAGGCCAGCTCCTAACATGTAGGTATGCAAGCTTATCCTTACCAAACAGTTTAACTCAGGGAAAACATTTCTGCAACTTGGTAGGAGCCTGTCTTTCTAAGATTCTCACTTTCTCTATCTCTGGCAATAATAAGATCACAAAAAAATGTCTCATGAAAAAAATACCTCCCATTAGGAAATTACTATTTGCACTGAATATTGATTACAATTACTATAAAATACGCTCCACGTTGCCTGTGCGGTTATCATATCCCATCTCTGAATGAGAATATCTATAGATTGTCTACCTAAATAATTATTCCAGAACTACAGATAACCCGCAA
>JAHZNI010002378.1:0-10417 GCA_027744415.1 Seira ritae | reverse complement strand
TTTTTTTAATTTTTCTTTGATCGTTATGCAAAAAATAATTTTAATTTTTGCTAATTAGCTTTGACATTTTCTTCGCTACTTCTTTCCAAGCTTTTAAGCTTTTATTATGCTTTCATATTTGCTTTCATATTTACTTACCCTGTTGAGTGCTGAGCTGGACTTGATTTAATGCAAACTTCACTTCGCCTTCACTCACACTTCGTTTGCTCTGTTTAGCTCATCCTATATGTACGTGTTTAACGCATGCGCTGTGGTCACGTCGATTGCTGAAGTTTGCTTCATTTTTATGACTGTGCTTTTGCTTTGTTCTAGTTCTGATCGTACTACACATGGACATGGGCTAACAAAGTACAAAGCTGCACATGAAAGAGTTTCCACCTTCAATCTGAAATGTGCAGGTGAACTTTAACATAAAAAGTAACTTTTGGCCTTGAGAAAATAAGAACAGAGGCAAAACTGGTTTATTCAATGTTCAATTTATTCAATGCCGAATCACTTTGGGGAATTCACGTGTTCATTTTAATTACTATATTCATACATTTCCGAATTTCCGAAATATTTTAGGCAGAGATTATGGATTTCGTGGGGGTAAGTGATCTCAATCTCAACTAAGCATAATTAAAACGCAGGAGAAGCTGTTGTGATTTGTTTTTTTAATAAAATAGTTTTTGTTTTGCACTTACTTCGTTAGTGTAATTATATAAAATATGTTTTGTGAAAGTAATCATCCTTTAAATTGGTTACCTCATTTACATTAAATAATCAAGGTACCCATTTAATGCATCTTCGTTTTCCCCTATTGTTCATAAAACTGTTTCTTTTACATTTCCAAACTTTCTGGAATTCCTCACTATTTGCCAGTACATTTAGCACGTCCACTTCCAGGTCATATCGCCGGGATTTGGTATGGTCCTTTGTCTTCTTCCAACTTTGTAGGCAGTAATGCTGTAACACAATAGTAGTCAAGCACAAAATAAATTAGGCGAAAATTGATTCAATACCCCATCCGATTCTTTTAGTATTGCTTACCCGTGTGAACGACATGAAGAACATTTGATCTTCATTGTATTTCTCCATTGCTCCAGGGAGCCTTCGCCGTATCCTGAAATTCCTCACTTCTTGAGGAATATCTGATGTGTAGGACAATGACCGAAGCTTTTTCCTTTGATTGTCGAAATGCTTATATGCGAATTTCATTGCCATCACATTCATGAAGAGATCATTTAAATCCTTGTGCTCATTGCTGGAAATCAAATGAATGGGATGGGGCTCCATTTCATATTTGTATCGGTGATAGTCTCTGTCAATCCCCTTCCGAATGATGACGTAGGTGTAGCATTGCTCGTTATTTATTGGATGATTGCTGTATATGTTACTCCCATCCTTTCTCATCGCAGCTCGACGAGCCTTGAGTGTATTTAAATCCTTGTCTGCATCTATGTCGTTAAAATAAGCTGTAAGAAAAAATCGCATTTAATTATTACTTTACATAAATGATCACAAGATAAGTACTATAGTTTAATTGATTTATCTCACGGTAGTTGAAAACTTCGGTCATTTGACCCACTAGTCCCAGAATGGTTCGTATTATTTTGTACGTGCTCCCGGAAGATTTTAGAGCCCTTTTGACAAAACAGGTTTGACAAAAATTTACAAATTCTTCTCATTGCGAAAATATTGAGGAAAGCATAAGCTTACAAAGTTTCAAATATATGTGGCTCGTTATACAACGTCAGAGGGAAGAGAATATAATTGAAATCCTTCCTCCCCAACACAATTTCCCAGATTCCCTCAGTAAACGCCCCATCCACGTCATCGTCAAACCGCGCAGGGTAAATGAATGGGAAGCGGAGATCTAAAAGCTGATCTCTCATTTTTTGAGGTCCTCCATACCCCCACCTGCGTAATAATAAGTAGTGCGTACCCTCAAATAAAATGATTACGAACGGGGTTTTTAAAACAAGAACTAATACTAGGTAGATAAATGATGATAAGTCAATAAACCATTTTGGTGATCGCAATCGATCTGAGGACGCCAGCCAATATAGCCTTCCACTTTCAGTGGTGAGATTCAGAGCCACATAATAATTGTGTAAATGATCATCCGTGAAATCGAGTTTGTCGCGAAATGTATCCAGTATTTCCCCAATAATTGGCATCAGCATCTCCACTTGTATTTCTCTGTTAAATACAAGTTGGCCTTGGAGAGCCATGAAAGGATGTATGTCCTCCTTTGGAATTTTGTAATAGAGCTTTCGCGTTAAACTGTACAAATTCTTGACTTCCGCAACGTTCTACATGATCATAAATTAAGAATTTTTTATATTGGAATGAAGGGTGCACTTTTTATGAATATGGACTTAGATTTATTGACCTCATGTATGTAACGAATAGGATCTGGCTCATTTGCAGATAAGTAACGAAGAGAGGGTAAATATCCTAACGCTGTCCATAGTTCATTTAAGCATTTCTGCTCAACATTGAGATGTCTCCAAACAAAATAAATATAGTCTCCAGCTGTAATCTCTTCCCAAACGTCATCAGTTTCATTCGTGAACGACAAAAGAAAGCTGTTGTGCATGACCATGATGACATCGTGAAATAGTCCAAACAACCAGACTGAAGCTGTCAGAAAGTTAAGTAGAAAGTTAAAATGGAAGTGAAAGCATTGAAAATATTCGACGACGAATAGCTTCTTCGCTAATGATGGTCATACCAAAGGTTAGTCGACTTCTCCCTGGGGTCAGATTGTTTCCCGGAAAGTCGAAAGCATTAGTTTGATTTAGGCACCATTTTACGCCGTCCCAATATCGCTTGGTCGTGTGATCGTAATACTCTTCTTTCCACTCGCTTTGAAGAAATTCATCGAAAATGGTGACGTAATTTAGGTTTATGTTCTGTAACTCAAAACCATGCATTTAATCATGAGAAAACGGTTTGTAGCATTTTTGTAAGCTTTTCCCTTTTTTGCTGCAGCACAGCGCAGCGGAAGCATTCATAAAAGATCTGCTCACCATCGGGGCACATTTTCCCTTCAAAGTCACCTCGAGCTTGCTAGTGAAAGTGGTTTGAGCATTCGCATCTGCAAAGTTAATATCTTTCAAGATGTCGTAGATCGTTCGCAGAATCGTTGACCATATTCCTACTGCATCCACCATTTCCGTGATATCGGCAGAACCAACTTCCAAGCCCAGTTGTGGCATCAAAAAGTTAAATATACGCTCAACGAAAAGCCTATTCTTTGTTCCGTTGTAATTTAACAGGGTTGTCAATCTCTCCGTCGGTCTGACAAGCTAAATAATTATAATAAAACTTATATTTTTTGAAAGTTTAAAAAAATGTACGCAATTAATTATTTCTGCTAGATGTGTTTGAGTGAGTAAGTCTTAACCTGAATGTATGGATAGGTGGAGAATGCCATGTTCAAAAAGTAAGCATGTCCTTCAACCTGAGAACGAGAACTTTGTACCTTCATTTAAGTTTATATCTAAATCTGAAATAAATATTTATATGCTATTCATAAGATTTGATTGACTTTGTAAAGGCGGATTCCAATTTGTTCCATTGGCTCAGTTAATGTTTTGAAAGCTTGAAAATCTCGAGTCCCGAAGATGTACTCAATTTTATCAATCAGCGAACCGATCCCTTTGTCCTCTTTGCTTTCTATTTATGTCATAAATAGAAGAAAGTTGAGAACGCAAACGTTTTGAATTTAAATATTGCAATGCAATAATATTCACATACGCTCATCTAAACATGACTGATAGTATCTTATGGATTGATCATAAGTCGGATCATGACGAAAGTCCTTCAGAATCTTGGAAAGGAGCGATGGCTCGCCAAGTTCCAATTTAAACCCTGGCTCCGTTAATAGCTCTCTATAAAGTTTACTTCCGGCTTCCGTTTCTACATACTTGCCACACATGAACTCGTAAAAATTATCACATGGATCGACACTGGTATTCATTGTCTGCTTCAGATAGGCAGCCGCTCTATGACAGTCTGGTTACAACGATTATCAAGTCAATTAAACTTTTTCATGACTAACACTAACACCATTAATATTATTTAGCTAATCTTGGTTTTGCATTTACCTTTAGTGTCGCAGGTATATGGATCCTCTATCGCTTGTGAGAAGTGCATGGTTATGAAAATGATCCCAGTAATTAAATGGGCCAGAAAAATAAGGACGAGAAGGACCACGAGAAGAGCATTTAATCTATTTGGTCCAACAATCACAATTTGTAAATGCCGTAATCATAACATTACTTAACTTAATTACAGAATTAGGCACATTACAATACCTCAAAAAGTTGCCGGATCTCCTCCACCACATTTCCAAATCAAAACCAACTAAATTAATTATAATCAAAAATATTGGACTACAACTTTCGGATATGCATCTGTCATGTGTCATGAAATTCCATTTAGAATGACATAATATACCTGACATGCTTCCAATCCGAAACGTGTACCACTCAATTGGCAATGGGGAGTTGATATGGGTAGGAGGAGAGTGAAGCGAATGACGCTTGTCCCATGACCCTTGGCTGAGAATTTTGTGGGCTTCATATTCTCTTGATGCTTTCTTAACCTTCTCATAAGCTGCATCTTGAATTTTCAGCAACTCTTCTTCAGTGTGGCGTTTATAGGGAATGTTAGAGTATTCAATTATATCGTCAGCGTCAAAATCTTCATACTCTGAGTCATCATTGGCACCAATGTTAATCCAGTCTCGATCAACTTTTCGCCGTCTGGGGAAAGTGCATATACTCAGATTATTAGACGCCTTTCTTCTTTCTTTGCCGGACATCTTGTCTGGTGGATTTTTCTTTTACGACTTCAGTCGAAATTTATTGTATCAGAGTATCCGTATCATGATCATGATGGTTAAGCCACGCTACTGTGTAGGTCGTGTTGGCTTTGACTTGGTGTTTTATTGAAAGTAGATTTGTCTTGAACTTGACTAAAAATGAAACGAAAATTACCATGTCATTCATTTGAAACAAGTATGAAAAGTTATTTAATCGTTAGATTCTGGCGCTTATATTGTACGCATATATATCTAGCATGTATGTATGCCATCTTAACTTGTAATGATTAATGATGTTTCATAATGCATCAATAGTTTAAAAAATCGATCGATCGGGTCAAATTTTTATTTTAGGAATTTTGAAACCAGAATTTATTAGGTACTTCTCATCAAACAAAAACAAATATATTATAACATCAATATTTCAATTTGCAACAGCCACCAATTCAAATTCAATATTTAACGAGTAACAATCTTTTCAGTTTTCAAGTAACTCTACTTCATTTTTAACGCTTAAAACTTATCAGCGCTGAGTACAAACAAGTAAATCTGAAACTAAAATTAACAAAAAGCAATGCTCTTTAAATAAAGAGAAAGTTCATTTTTTGGTTTAAGTATTTTTTTGTAAGGTAAGGCATTGGATGAGCAACCTTAGGTTATGAAGGCTCATTTGATTTTATGAGATACATAATTTCAAGCAGAAATACATTGAAATTGTAGTTAGATTTTCGGAATTCCAGCAACGATTTGACTTTCAATGCCGCATTCATCCTCTCCTCGAAGGATTTTGAAGAAACCACCATCACCCCTGCAATAATTCATATTATAGTTATAAAAAATCATACTTAATTGTACGAGTATTTAAGCTATTCCTATTCCTACATTCATATATTCTGAAATTAATACAACAATTCTTACCAGTCATAATTCCATGAGTTCGCAACAAGCCAGTATGGAACACCGTTCTCCTCTCCCCATCCAACTATCTTGACGGCATGTCCACCTAATTCTTCTCCAGAGACGTGATGGTAAACTCCTAAAATGACAGTAAAATTCCGAGTAATTAGATTAGAGGCACAATGTCGTGATTAATTATTGTTACGATGAATTTTGAACCCTACTTACCAGATTTGTACAATGGGAAGTCAGAGTAAACACTAAAGGCCGCTTCCACTGGCCCATTCTTCATCAGTTCAGCTTGAATTTGAGCAGGTTTTCGAGAGAGGGAGTATGACTTTTTTCCATAATGGAGATCTCTGCTGTAGTCCAGCTTGTAGGAAGACTCGCAAGTCTTGTGGCATTGGGGCGTATCACCTTCTTCTCCAGTGCAGTTGGGTCTTTTTCCAGTTGTGTGGTGTTCACAGGGAGCTAACACATGCAAAATAATCAAATAAAATTTAAATAGTTGGTTCTGTTTTCTTGTATTCAAATTGCTAATTGAGTCAAAGAAGCCATTGCACTTACGAATTTCATAAGGTTGGCATCCCTGTAATAAAAAAGAAAATAAACAGCTTAGGCTAATTATACATACACCTACTGACATGAGTCCTTCATTCTCATCATCATTTAATAATGTTTAAGTTTCAAAAATGCAAAATCAAACCTCATTAGAATTAAATGCCTAAAAATATATTTGACCAAATTAATAAGGGAACAAAGAATTAAGTCAAGTAAAAATTAAATCATGATCATTTACCCAACAAGATCCGCAAGAACCTTGGTCCCGGATTTCTTTCAGAGAGGGGCAATGTGGCCACTTTGTTCTAGCGTCGAATTCCTTAGGAATGTAAAGTCCTTCAAGCATATGTCTTTTCTCCGGGAGACGGAACTTTTCAGAACCTGGAAGGACTCCGCAAAGCTTTTTCACATAGCTCATGTCTATGTCGGGATGGAAGTTTCTTCCTGCCTGCAATTTAATATTATTTATGCACACTTCATTAAATAAATAATAACACGCACATGAAACTCTTATTTCCAACTTCAGGAAGAATTAACCTACCGTCCAGTTTGGCTTGATGACGTTATTGATGAAATTAATCATGTCATCCCCCAACGGATGCACACCCTGAGGTGGCGTTGGCACCGCGGAGGCGAGGCATGCGAAAAGCGCTAAAACGCTTAAAACCTCGACTAAAACTACCCTCCCCATCTTTCAAACTAACTATAAAACTAGGTAAAAATCTACTAAACTTATAAAAGAATCCAACACAAATTTAAAAAAATAATTCTGGTTAAAATTGCTTGATCTCTGCCGGATGTGTTTGAGCCGCCCCTCAATAGTCGAATGACTGTTCTTAGTGCTTTTAACCTCTACAAAAAAATATGTAAGGTAGTTACAAGAAACACTCGTTCGCGAAAGCCTATAAACTCACATGTACAAAAAGTCAAGTCATGCAATGTACTAACATTGTATGTATTTCATGTAAATATTTGTTGTCCTAATGTCTTTGTTGTTTGTCAGTCAGTGCAGTATAGATTTTTTTTTGGAATTTTGATTCCAACTAAACTACACAAACAAAATCCCTAAAACACCGTAGTGGTATATATTCTGCATGGTATTAATGATTGATATGTTTTAGTTTTTTTACATGAGGATAGGATCACTGATGCAGAGATTATTGCATCTCTTGTACGGAGTAAAGTAGATAAAAAATTTACGAAGAAGTAAATTGGGTAGACAGAGTCTACTTCGTGAAGGGGATAATTATCATTCAACTTTCTGGACAGGACAGCTGATATATTCCCAGAGATATTTGTACCCAGAGAGATGCGAATGCGAGGAAGGCAAAAACCTACTGGACCTACCTGACAAGAGATTTTTTGGTATGTTCCATTTCGTTCTGTTCTGACAACGCGAAATGAGACTGAGATGTAAATGTTGTGAATCACTAAAATGTCCTTTGTTCCTTTCTTTTCATGGAGAATGCACGGACTGGACTTAAAACCCTATAGGTGCTATCTGCAATCTGCGATTATGAAAGTCAATATATGTAATAGCATATTAAGAAGCATTACTGTCTTCATGACTCATCATTAGTATTTGATATTGGAAAAATACTCTACTGAGGAAAATTCGGAGATGAAACTCTTTGTTCACTGTAGCCTTCATAAAAATACCAGAAATTTCTAATGCATTACTTTATTTAAGTAGAACGCATAGTATTTTGGTTAGTAAGTGCAGTGGCAGTGAGTCACTTCTTTCTTGTTGACAAATATGAATGCTTTTGGTAATAGTAAGTAATGTCATTAAAAATAATATTGCGGGTAAAATGCGTTATTAGTCACGCATGATAAATGATCAATAATCTAACGTATCATCGGATGCGCATCGAATATTATTATTATATTTTAGTAGTTTGCGCATAAGAAATGCTAACAGGATCGAAACCATAGGGGAATTGTAATTATTATCAATCGGAATTAATTATGCATCTACCGACTTATTTTGAAATGGTAATTATGTCTCAAGATGCCCCAAAACTGCGTACGACGGTTTCTTATATTGACTGATGATGAATGAGTCTAATGCAGTTTAGCATTTTACAAAAATGAATACATTTACTAAATATGAATTGGTTTGTTGAAAGGATGTTCATGCCTTCCGAACTGCAATGACATAAACTGCAATTTGCAATTACGCGTGCGCAAAACTGGAAACACATTTGCATTAATGGAATTATCATTAACAACGATNGGCTTAAGTACTAGTACATGATGAGCAGCAAATATGCATAAGATATTTCATTTCTGATTCGCAGAAAATATTGCCACACATATTAACAACGATGCATGCAATGCATCATTAGAAAACTTGAGTTCAAAGGACAAAAGCTCAATTTTCATTTTCCAGGATGACTATGCTATTCACATGGGGCTCTGCTCATGGCCATCGAAATTCTGATTACTTCATGAAGTCTCCGTTTGAAAGAATATAAATTGCATGTGCACATTGTTAGTAGATAGGTAAAAATAAAAAAGTGTAAACTTTATGGCGAATTTTGTAAGATGTACAACTAGTACAACATGTTGACTATTCTAGTAAATGTTCCCTATCAATAGAACTTACGACTTAAATACAACCTCTCTAGACATGAAATAATAAATTCAATAATTTAGAAGAAGGCACCTTTAGTATCTGTCAGCTTGAAGAATTTCCACTACTTCGTGTATTGTGATAAACGGAGTATCTTTCAAACGGTGTATTTGTGGCTTAAGTACTAGTACATGATGAGCAGCAAATATGCATAAGATATTTCATTTCTGATTCGCAGAAAATATTGCCACACATATTAACAACGATGCATGCAATGCATCATTAGAAAACTTGAGTTCAAAGGACAAAAGCTCAATTTTCATTTTCCAGGATGACTATGCTATTCACATGGGGCTTTGAGCAGCAAATATGCATAAGATATTTCATTTCTGATTCGCAGAAAATATTGCCACACATACATATATCCGTCCGTGCTATTTTCTTTTGCACCACGAATTACAAAAATGACATCCTTACAAATATGCCAGAATGTTTTGCATGAAAGATGTATGATTATAATAACTGTCAAGTAAAAACAAATAGTTTTTGAATTATATTACATTTTTCAGTTTCTGCTATATTTATATTGAGCATAAATTCCAAAATAACTAAATACATTCAAACGCTTTTCCCATTATCTTTAAGGAAAGCCTTAGCTTTCAAATCATCATCATATAATTTTCTGAGGACATACGCCAACATAAACTTAACAAATATTGCAAAGGTTATCAACAAAGTGGGCCCATTCAGCTCAATATCCGATATATCGAAGTCATTGAAATCGAATGATCCGCTTAGATAACCCAACCAGACGATGGCTTCTGTGCTAACGTAAGCAACGAACATGACAGAGCGTAAAGCAAACATTTCCAGGAAGGACATAATGCAAATGGTAAGAAGTATTAGGACATTGAGTATCGCTGTTGAGAAAAAATATAATGAACATAACATTGAATATTTACGTCTTTGATCTCCAAATAATATTTTATATTGACAGCATCAAACCAAACCTTGTTCCTTTCTTGGACCAATGGGATAGTAAATATCATAGTCATAATGGATAACGTCAACATTATCGATAAAAAGTGGCACTGCTGCGAAGAAGGGCAGAACAAAGACGAATATCTAAAATACAAATATAATAAATATTAATGGACATTAAATCGAATAAATACGTGCTTCATATAAGCTTTTTCACATGTAAAGATAAGTAAGTATGCCCATCATTTTTTACTGACTTGGATTAGAACAAAAATGAAGATTGGCGTCTTTTCAGCATTTAGAAATTTCACATTCGAACAAAATCCATGCCTTCGAGTTGAGTTTTCAAACATTTCTAAATCCAGATTGAGCAGAATGGTTCTGGAAATGACTTCGGGATTTTGACAAAGCATTTTTGCTTGTTGATTAGTACACGCAAAAATATATTTTATATCGTGATAATGATTGACAATATTGCTCTATTTATGATACTAATTTTACCATACCGTGTGGAATCAGCATTCAATCAAGGATTCAACGATTCAACCGATGCAAGAGAACAATTGACAATTAAAAGATTTGCTTTCGTC